>VMRN01000087.1:864750-894895 GCA_010277015.1 Poeciliopsis turrubarensis | reverse complement strand
AGAACCACCCGCGGTGGGTGAGAAGGGAATTTTTTTTATATATATATATTATTTTTTTCCTTTTCTTTTCCATGTCAATGTCCATCCATCTATTTTCTTACACGCTTGTCTCTAGTGCCTAGTGAGGTCGGGAGATGCTGGTGCCTATCTCCACCATGGACAGGTCGCCAGTCAGTCGCAGGGCAACACAGAGACAGACAGGACAAACAACCGTGCACACACACACACTCACTCACACCTAGGGAGAATTTGGAGAGACCAGTTAACCTGACAGTCATGTTTTTGGACTGTGGGAGGAAGCCGGAGTACCCAGAGAGAACCCACCAGGCACAGGGAAAGCATGCAAAAAAAAAACGCAGGACCTTCTTGCTACAAAGCAACAGTGCTACCAACTGTTCCACTGTGCAGCCCCATGTCAATGTCCGTTACATTTAAAATAAAGGCAAAGCAATTTCTTATAAAGTTTATATAAAAATAGTGGAGTATAATGTTGAAAATCCCTTTAAAAGTAAATCTGTTGCGTTTCTCTTTGGCACTGCTGGACAGGACATGCTAAAAGAAAAAAAAAGTGATAGTTATTAACCTACAGCTTAAACTTTACAGCATCCCTTCATATCGCACTGATGATTCTAATGACTGCGGACTTTATGATGCGTTTATGGGGGGGGTGTTATGTTTTCATTATGTAAGGCACTTAGAGCTGCCGTGTTGCTGAAATATGCCACAAAAAAACTTGATCGATTGATGAAAGATCTTTAGTGTGCCATTGATCTTCAGGCAAATGTAGCTCACAGTCATGTCTGTGAACAAAGGGGTTTTTTAAATGTGTTAAAACATAAGATACTGTAATTAAAATAACATAAGTCGAGATCCTGCTGCTGTTAATTTCTTAGCATGGAAATTAACAATTTTCAGCCTAAAAACATTTTATAATGAAACCAGAAGTAAAAAACAATAAAATAAAATACATCTGAGAATGGCTGGTAAAAATTACACCAGACAATTTTTTTGCATAATTTATTAATAATTAAGTAGATAATTATTGAAGCCTTAAGGTTTTTGCTTGGTATAATTCTGAAAAATATAACGTTAGTGACAGTGATGATAAATGGTATGATAATCGCAATGACATTCATTAGACTTCCAGTGTAAAACAGTTCAGTTTTTTTAGCTATTCATTGCAGCGAGTAAAAGTCACGACAATTAGTGTGAATCACTGAACGGAGAACATGGGACAAACAAGCGGTCACCTTTAAAACAGAAGTAAAAAGGGGAAGAAATGTTTCACAACGGGGGAAACATACCGAACTGTTGCCATGAAAACAGCTTCAAGTTTAACATTTACTTTAACATTTACAGCCAACAAATGTAGAAAATACAGCAATATAATTAGTGTATTTTTACACTAATTAAAATAATGTTTATGCTTTCTTTCACAGCAGGGGTTAATTTCTTTAAAGATTAAGTTGTTTTTTTCACATCTAAATATTATTTTAGTTCAAGAAATAATATAATACAGTTTTTGCATTTGAAACTGTACATAGATATTTATAACTACAGTTTTGTTTTCAGGCTTGATGCTTCTCTTTCTGTCATTAATGTGATTATCAATAAGTGATCCCTGTGGTAGATTAGCTTCTGATGTGGCAGCTAATCTACCACAGTGGCGCTCTACTGGCGGTCAGTCAGAGTTGGTGAGCGGGTCGCCTTTTTTCCTTAACTGACCCGAAACACACCGACAGCACATCTACACGTTAAAGTTTTCAAAGTCAAGCTAGCGTAGCCAAACCGCTTTCCTCACCCTAGCTATTTTTTTTTAATTCACACTTTTCCCTGACCTATTTGTCTAGTTATTGTAGAGTTTTATGTCTGCTTACTTTTAAGACTTAGTGGTTTATGTTGACAACTGGACCAGCGGTTGTCGGGAAGCAGTTTCTTGGATCGTGGTTGGATCGGGATCCTGTGTGTGCATGTCTTCACGCGGCAACGTTCCTATAAAATAATGCCCAAAATAGTTCAGTCTCAGCTATTGCTTAGGACAGTTTATGTGCTTTATGGGTATTTTTCCTTCCCCTTCCACTAAAACGTTATTAAGGATTTTCTTTACTTGTTCGATTCACAGCAGCTTCATGTCAGTCCGCATCAAAATGATGTCAGTGTGCAGCAGGTGCAGGCCAAGCTGGAGTGAGCTCAAGCACACTTTATGCACCGCAACAGAGCTCCTCTACTCACTGAAACCTTTTTCGGCTGTTAGGAGTGTCATGTTTTTGATGCATCATCCTGACATTCACGTTTGGCATCAAGATTTCACGTGAAACAGAACAGGAAGCCAGATAAGAACCAAAAATTCATTATCATGGCAGAAGTGAGAAGAGGGGGAATAAACATATCAAATAAATGTATTAATGCCTAAACGTTGCATTAAGAATGTTTTTATTTTATGCTTTCTTTGCAGCCATTACTACCAACCTGCAAAACCTTCTTTCCTTTCCAAGAAGTGTTTTAATATCTTAAACACTAGAAAATTATTTTGCACAAACATTCATTAGCAAGATCTGCAGTCCCAGGGTAAACAGACAAACGTTAGAATGTGAAACAGCCAGTAAGGTTTGATTTAGCACCCCCAGGTTTATTTACAACGTCAGGAAGGTCGATAGATTTCACCCCAGCTGGAAATTGTGCCGAGTCAGGGAACGTGAGTGGCATCGCCTCTGTCACCGGGTCGCTCTTAATCCCCCGTAATCTTTGAGCCAGAATGCTGAGAATCAAATTACCTGCGAGTTGTTGAGGCAGTATTGACCTCAATGTATTTCTTATGAGCAGTCGAACAAATACTGCTAAGAGTATTTAATATATATATTAAAAAAAAAACATTCCGTGAGAGCCATGTGTGATTCCATCTGATGAAAATATGAAAGCTTTTTCACGATCTGTCACGGCTCTCGTCAGAATCCTGTGGTTATGAATTCAAAAGCCTTCGTGGAGCTTTTGAGCAGTTCTCCGATAAAATAACAATTTAGAAGGAGAAACACCAGCCACTCGTTTTACCTCGGGGTTTGCTGTTATACCCGCGGGTGAAATTTATTGCTTTTCATATTTTGCAAATATGTTGCCACCTTGAATTTGGCAAAGCAGATGCAGATCTTTTTCACACGACTGTCTGGATGAGCTCGATTATTTCTACTCAGGAAAGCCTGATGTTTGCCCATGCTCGTTGTGGAAGTTGTCAACAGTTCATCCTGCGTGATGTCAGGATATGCAGTCTTTTCACCATCATTACAAAAACTGTAGGAGAGGAATTTTTTTTTTTTCCCCCACTGCGCCCCCAGCAAATGATGGACAAAATAATAATATGAAAAACCCCAGCTTGGTGCTGTTTTGCTGTCATTTATGATATTATTCATTTTGCGTTAGACAAGGTCCAGAAAACACACACATACGCGCACATACACACACACACCGAGACTCACTCGACAACAGTAGAGTATGAGCAGAGAAGCTGACAGACATGCTGCATATACTATGAGGTGTGCTGCTCATGTTTTATTGATTACCTACTTAAACACTTTTCAGAGTATGAAGGCAGAAGCTTCTCAAAATCTGTTATTTTTACATTAAAACAGCTTCATCGCCTCGCTCACAAACTTTCAGAACGGTTTCGGTTTTTACTCCACTTCATTTTCTCCAGAACAACGTTTTCATCCTGTTGTTGTCATCCTGTTGAAAAACGCCCCAGTTGTGTCTAAGTTTCGGCCATCTTGACCCAAACTGTCACCGACGGAGGAGGATCGGTGTCGGTGTCCGCAGTGAAGCAAGTTTTACATCACCAGGAGCTGAGAGCGCATCGACCGGGAGAGAGGCCCCGGCTTCCAAATCCAAACATTCAGTGTTGACTGAAATGAGCGGCTGCTCGCTCTGAAAAACAAAATGCCTTCCAGAGAAACATTTCAGGGCCAGACAAAGGAAAAAACAGGGCCAATTTGACCACAGCAACAAACACAACAACCAGCAGAGACAAATAACTGAGAACAATTGACCAACTTTCAAGTATTGTGCAGGTAGGACCGGGCTGTTCGGCTGGTGGTGACTTTAAATTGAGAAAAACAGACAACATTTTTATTGATTGATTTTTTTTTTTTTTTTACTTCGGAGCCCCTTTAGTTGCACTTCTCTGCGTCCGCTCTTCATGAGGTCCACACACGCTAAAAATGCGTAACACACCCGAATCATACAACAACTTCAAAATAAAATAACTTCACAGGCGATAGATCAAAAACAATTAAATTGTACCCTAATGAAAAAAGTAGAAAAGCATACACAATCAATATAGAAATAAAGTAGAGAGGAATCATTCACCACGGTTGTTTTTCTTATAACGTCCTTCTTAAAGTTATTCTTAAAGTTATTGTCTTCTATCATATTTTTACTGCATCAATAGTCTGATGCCTTGGTCATGAGTTGCCTAACCATCTACAGCAGTCAGTCAGTGATTTGTTTCAAAACCTTGGAGAGCAAAACTGCTCCAGCCTCCCTTTCATGCAATTGGTTAAAGTTTTCCACTGTAAGAGTGCAATCACGACTTGTTTTGTTCTCCTCGAATCAAAAGGTGTTTGTCCCTGAGAAGCTTTACAATGCAGAACTTATTTGTGTCACAGTTGATCTCCCTTCAGGGGGAAAAAATACATCTCTGTCTACAAAACCCGAGAATTTCATGAAAAACTGAAATAAGCCGATTACTGAAGGTGGGGAAAACTTCGCATTGACAGAAGGATGAAATGCACATTACTTTTTTATTAAGTGTTTTATTTTTTGCCATTTTTTTCATTGGCCATACATGTGTTACTTTCTTTCTACTTCAAGTAGGACCAGCAATTGTCACAAAATTCAAAAATAAGACCTCAGTGACTTTTCCAAAACATTTTCAAATGTTCTGCTCACTATATTTTGAGGAATACAAAACCCAACAGGTGTTTTAATAACATGTATTTATTCCCAGCAGATGTAATACATTACTGTTTACTATAACACTATGTTTCCACTACTTTTTTTTTTCTCTTCCTGATTGTTTTTTTTTTCTCCTCCTTGTATTTCCTTGATTTCTCCCAGCTGCAGCTGCTATGCAAACAAAGAGGAATAAGAAAACTAATCAGTCGAGGTTCCTTTTTTGTGTGGAGGGGGAAAAAAAGGAGTTTATTTCAATGAGGTGGCGTAAAATCTCAGCGGTCCCCATCTGAATCGTGACTGGTGCTTTGTTGTTTTAATGGAAATCCCTTGAGCTGCTGCTGAGAAATGCGTGCGTGCGTGTGCGTGTGTGTCGCCTCGGGGTGCAGGGGTTGATGGGGAAGTCGAGGACCTGAGCGACATGGAGAAGGTGGAGGAGGAAGAGGAGGAAGAGGAGGAGGGGTGGGGGTCTCCTAGCATCCCTGAGCTGCGCGCGCTCGGGGCGCACAGACGAGCGCGTTCACTTTATTCATCGTCCAACTCTTGACTTCACGGAGACGCTGAACAAAACGACTACAGAGAGGAAGGTACCTATGTATTCCTTTTCATTACAGTTTTGCCCGCGTGGTTGTGTTGTTTTGTCTGTGTTCTGTAATCGTGTTTTATTCCATAATGTGTAAAACATTAAATCACAGGAGCTAGCTTGGTTCATCGAAGTGTTATTCTCACGCGCCTCTATGTTTTCTATCAACAAGTGTTTTTTTTTTTCCTCAGTGTTTTTTTTTCTCTCTCTCTCTCTTTATTAAAGTGGTTGTGAGATATTGAAGAGTTTTGTTTGTGTAAGAGTAATTTCCGTCCTCAATCGTTTAACCAGGCAGTAAAATATGCTCTCACCAAACAATGAGATACAGCTGTTAAAGCAGTGACTCATCCAGTTCAGGGTCCAGATGTGTGGAAGAAAAGCTGAAGTTTAAACCGAGCATCAGAAATGGGATTTAAATTACATTGAAGGGTCAATATCATTTATAGATGTCTCTGACAGTGTTTAAAATATCCATTGAGCAGTTGTGTGGAATAAAATGCCGTGTTGTTGTATGCCAGAGGGGACTGGGTTTTTGGAAACTGAGATTGGAAAACGGTTGCCGGAGCTGATGGGTCTCACTTTCTGCTGTAACATTCAGTTTGCATGGTCAAAATTGGGCATAAACAACATTAAAGACTGTAACTATCACTTTCTTGTTCTCGTAATGTATTTTATCAACATTATGGGGATATTTTTTTGTACACGCTTCGGGCCACTTGGTGCAAAACAAGTCACAGCCTACCTGAGTAGTGTTGCTGCTCATGTCCGTCCTTTCACAAACACAATGTCCACATCTTCTGATGGCCACTGTGAGCAATATAATGGACCTTGTCAGAGACTTTAAACCTCCTCAAACTTGTTTATGGAATATCCCGGTCAGTTTATTGCTTTCCAACAATCACCAGGCGTCAACACAATATAACAGAGCACCTTTTGGAATGTGGTGAAACATCGCAGATGTGCATCTGACAAATTTCGGGAACTACGTGACGCTCTAATCACAATAGTGGACTAGAATCCCAGAGGAAAATTTCAAATATTTTTTTTAAATCTGGAATGAATTATGAAAGCAGACCTCAAGGTCAAAGGTGATCAAAGCACCTGACCAAGTGAGTGTATATCATTGGGTAATCATTCAAACGTTCATGACTGTTCAATTAATCTTAAAAGGTCACAACATGAGGCCTTTAGGGATATTAAAGTGCAACATAACAAGCTAACCCTTCCAACAATCACCAGGGCCACTTGGTTAGAGTTTCTATTTCTCTAATATTTGCATTCTTACTTGTTAATAGTAACGTTAAAACATGCACAACCTTTCATAATCTTGTATGTACATCATTTGTATTGTGTTATGGCCAAAAGGCTCTGCGCTGTAGTCTGCATTCACATGTGCATTCGAACCGCACTAGAATCCCCTTCAACCAAATCGAGACCAAGGTTTGTAAGCGGACCAGAGTTCAATTGCGCATTCACACCTCTGCAAACAAACTGGATTATCTAGGCAGACGGAGTGGAGTTGTTTTAAAGCAGATTAAAGCAGAGCTGACTGAATGCTTCCTAAAAAGTGAAACTGACAGATATTGTGATGAGTTAGAAAGTGGGAGGTTGGGTTGATTAAATCCAAAAGAGGCAAGTGGGAACAGAGTGTCAAAATGAAAAAATGAGTTAACCTACAAAAAAGGAGATTAGATAGAAAAACAGGATGGAGGAAGAGGAGCAGACCAGTCTTGGGACCACTTTCAGCCATTTGACTCCTCAACTGACTGAGTTGATCATTTCTCACTCTGTGTGGTCTTCGGGTATTTTTTCTAAACGGGTAGGAAATCACAGATGAAATGTCACCAGTTCAGCTGCGTATCCACGGTGATTTGCAGAGAATGGATCATAAATTTCTCACTCCAAACTCTCTTCTCTGGCCACCTTCTCCTGCACTCTGGTGCAGGGTTGTTGTAAACTAATATCTTAGCAATCAAGTAATCTATCTGTTATTCTGGCTATTAATCGAGTAATCGGATTAAAAAATTTCTAAAATAAAATATTGAAAAATCTGGCGTAACGCCGTGTCTTTGATAATGTCCAGTTAATATATTTGCTGTGAATGACGTCGAGGTTCGCGGTGCGCTCCAGAAAACTGCAAACATCGAGACTAATATGAACAGCGCAACAAACGTGGAAACAGCCACGAATGAACGAGTCTGTAAAGTTGTACAACTAAACCCCATTATAATTATTAAGATTAAGATAAGTGTCACAGATCTGTGCAGCGGGACATCTGAGTTGTGGAGCCACTCAGATGTCTGCACAGCTCTGACACCAAACGCTTGATCTGGAAGATGAGGCGGGGGGAGGAGAGATCTAAAATCCTTTTTATAGTTTTGCAGACAATAATGGAAAACACAAAAACACGCACAAATTACTAAATTTTTTTGGTACTGTTTTAACCATTAAAAACAATCTCCCATTTATGGAGACCCATTTATATGCGTCTCCATATAAATGGAGACCCATTGTTGATGTTGCCATTCTGAATAACTTGAAATTAAGTTTTGGCAAAGATCAATGTCATTTTCACAGGTGGTGGATTGTTGCTGTTAGCAGCTGCTGAAAGTAACTAAAAAAAAGTAACTTTTAATGTAACTTAGTTACTTTCCAAATCAAGTAATCAGAAATCTAACTAAGTTACTAGGCATAATCAGTAATCCGATTAAAGTTACTTTTTCAAAGTTGCTATGCCATCACTGTTGGTGACTAATTAAGAATACTAATGTGACTTCAGGTGTGGCCTAGAGGACGCATCAGCCAGGCTCAAAAATAAAGAGCTAAATAAAAGAGGTTAGGAGCACAGGATAAGAGGGAAGAGAAACGAAAAATCCCCCACTTTGGCTCTCACTTTGATTTTTAAACTGTTAAATGAAGCTGGAATGAAACGGAAAACAAATAATCTCTGGTGACCCTTTTTTCTCCCAGCCTCTTTGACTGTCGTCAGCCGTAGCTGTGGGTAGATACAGAAGCTTTTTATTTAATTGCTCAACGTCCACTTAGTAGCTTTTAAAGCTTTTTACCCGTTTTTTCCATCTAGTCAATTTGGCACAAATTTGTATAGATGCATGTGTGCAGAACATTGTGTGGGAAGGCCAAAATAATTGTTGCAGTTGTAGAATTGAACAGACAGTTTATGTATTCTTTTTTCTCATGTGCTCTGGTAAAACATATCAAATACATATTCTACTTTTTTTTTCCTCCAGTTTTTGAACAACGAAGCACCCTTCGGTGACAGTGTTTACAGTTTCCACCTCGAGATCAGCATGAAGATCTAGTGGGAGTATTGATCAGATTGTGGCAGATCTATGCGCCGCTGTCAGACTTTGTAATGAAAAATGTGAAAGCGGCTGCATGGCTGTAATGAAACTGGATCCAAACACTGCAAATCCGGTAAAGGGATTACAACAAACGCGGTAGACTCCCCTGGGGAATAAGACTGATAAGGACTGACTGATACACCTGTTAGCTGATGTTGTCTCTTTCGTAGCCTTCGTGCTTTTTCCCTCTGGGATGCAACGTCTTCGAACTTGCTTGCTTTGTCTTCTTGCGGCTACAAGTCCACCTCACTTGGTAAACCATTTTTCTTACCCCTGGAATAGACAGAAACTGCACTGATTATGTAAACTTTTTGTGCTGCATTTTCTGTGAATGCGACAATACTTGCAGTTGCTCGTAAAAGTCGCTATGTTTGAGAAACATGACCCCACCGCTCACTGTTTGCTCTGCCAAGCGGAACTCAGTTTCTCTGATAATGAGACTTAAGTAGAGCATAATGCTAGTTATGTAAATAGTGGCTCTATTTACAGCACCTGGCAAAAGTATTCATAGCCATTGAACTTGTTTCACTCTGTGAAGCTAGAGCATTTTGTCACATTACAGCTTCACATTTCAGCTGTTTTTTTCCCATAATTTTCCAGAAAGTCGCAATTTTTTTGTCACGCACTCTCCAAACCTAAAGAAGATTGGCAAAATGTTCACTGTTCCACAAAAAAGGCAAACACTGTAGGAAATAAAGCAAAAATGTGGTTAAAAACTTAACCTTTTGAGCTACTATGTGCATAAAAAAAAAAAAAAAAACAACAACAAAAACAATTAGCCTGCCATCTCTGCAGCATAGTTGTGGTAGCATTATGCTGTGGGTAGGCCTTCCTTTAGCAGGAAACAAGAATTAGGCAAGGCTTGATGAGCCGATGCATTAAAAGATAAAAACAGGCAGATCCTGGAGGAAATCTGTTAGACACACCAGACGAGGATGGAGACTTGTTAATTAACTTTGCTGGATTATAAATTGTCCCAGAAATTATTGCGATAAAACAATTATATTGTCATCTTGAGACCATTTCCAACTAACATATCTATAATCTCAAAATAATGCATGTACATCTGGGCCTGTCACAATAGCACATTTTACAGAATCAACTATTATCCCACAAATTATTGCAATAAATTATAATTTACACAGCAGGCAATGCACAACATTGTTTATTAGAATCATTTCTGTTGTTATGTTGTTTTGAGAATATTTTCAATACATTGATAATGCCATAATAATGCAAATTTGTCCTCTCAAAGACTAATAAACCTTAATTTTGTACCAAACTTTTCACACTGGAACAAGAAGACATGTTAAAAACCCAAAATAAAAACCATAAATAAAATAGATTATAGAGCCCAAAAACAAAATTGGCTTTCAAAATTATTATTCATTAAAATGGAAATCGTCAACTTAATTGTAATTTGTAATTTATTATGCAAATAATTTATTAGTTGCATATCACAGGCTTAGATGGTGCTTCATCCTCCTGCAGGAAAGAAACCCTTAAGTGCACAGCCAGAGCTAGACCAAAGCTTCATGTTAGAATGGCCCAGTGCAGATTATTCTGAGCCTGATTTATTGCACAATGTAAAATGGGCAAAAAATAATCAGTCTCAATATGTGTAGAGCTACTAGAATTCTAAAAGGTTTGGTCTTTAAAGACCAAACTGATAATCATCTGAAATGTTATTGAACTGCAGGTTACGATCTGAGAGATGGATTTTATGCAGTGCAGGTCCATTGTTATGTAAAGCGTATCCGTGCAACCCATATTTTTCAGACCTGTTTCTGTCTCTCAGAGAATACCTGCTAACAATAAGCCAGAACGTCAAATGTTGGGACTAATCAAATTAACAAAAGCAGCACTAATTGTGCCAGGCTTTATGCTTCATAAATCACCAGACGCTGTCATTTTTTTTCCAAAATTGAATGAAATGTACCATTAGCAAAAATGTCCCTTCATTATCAATGCATTGGCATCCAAGTGGGTTTTTACTTGTACTTGGGACATAATCAGTCACGATGCATAAATTAATTTCGCAGATTAAATACGTATCAGACAGGCATTTGTTTGATGTTGAGTGTGGAGTCAGTCAGTCTGTGTCTTAATGATTATGAGGAATTATGTAAACATCAACAAATCGGCCAGTCAGTTTGCATCATTGTTAATGGAAAGAGGCTTCCCAGAAACAGAATTGATAAACTGCAAAAAATAAATAAATAAATCAAATAAATTCATCACTGATTAATAATTTTTGAGTTTTTTGTTGTTTTTTTTCAGTCAGGAAACAGTCTTCTTCAACATCAGTTAAAGCTTTGATGTCTGATTTCCGTAAACTCCCATCTGTAGGAAACGACGCAGAGCTTAAAACAGTATTATTTTTGATAAAACAGTTCATTCGCTGAGGTGGAATGTTGATTCAGAAAAATTCAGAGTTCGAACCATTCAGGCATTCTGGCATTCCTTCTCTTGTATAGGAATGTCTTTCTAGGAATGCCAGAAAGGCATTCCTATACAAGAGAAGATTATTAAAATATCCATATAAAACCCTGGGGATTAAATGAGCAATAAGATGCAGAAGAATAGTTTTGGTTAAATATTTCTCACCGCAATGGAAATGAACATTACCCAGAATAATGTACAGCAGTACCACTGGCTCAGTTCAAATCAACACTCCTGTATTCAGTGTGACCTTGGTGGTCAAGAAACTCATTTCAAATGTTGGTTTTATAAGAAAGACATGCAAGTTAGTTATACAGTAAAACAAGTTGTGGATGCAGTAAAACTGCTCTAACAAAAGGTGATGTGTACATGCAAAAAATATTAATACCCCTGGAACTTATTGCAGAGTTCAAGCAGATTTCATGTTAACAACCTGTGAGAAATAATGCATATTTTGATGTTAGGTAAAGAATATTATTAGTTTTTTGTAAGTATTAAAATATAACAAAAACAAAAAGGTCATATATTTAAATTTGACTTCCAGGCTCAATATTTTTATTTTGCCACATTTTGCACCATTTTCAGCTCTTGAGGTGTGTTTCAATCATGTTTACACATGAATAAAAAGATTTCCACTTGTGAAGTAACCCAAGCGCAGTCAGATTGGACGAAGAGCATCAATGGTAAACAACACATACTGTCTGCCTGTCAGTCAGTGAATGATGTCGCTGTCGTGTAGGTTTTGGCTGACCGTCGAACATCCAAATTTTTGTAAATCGGAGCTGATTGATCTGTGTATCCCTAAAATACAGCAATAAAAAAATATATATTTTAAATTGTTTGTCTATAGATCAGAGTGATAGCTGATCTTTGCTCTACTTGACAGACCTGTTAGTTGTAATTAAGTAAAAGGGGCATGCGATATTTTTGGGAAGAATTTTGGAGACCAGGTTTTATTCCATTTCATGCAATCCACATGAAAAATACAGAAACTTGGCACTGTATACCCCGATGGTTTACAGATCTCATTTTCAATCCTGGGCTCTGACTTGTGAAATTACAAGGGTATAAAAACTTTGGGTCCAATTTGTAAAGCTGATAATTCATTCCTCATTGCGTGACATAATTATCTGAGCGCCACCTAGAAAGAAACACCATTGTCCTCATGCTTTCCTGCCTTCCTCCAAACATGCGACTAATATTATCTATACGTTATTTATTATTAAAAACCCCATCTATTCAGCAAAACTTTTTTTTCCCCAGACAAATGTATCCTCAAATAGAAGCGAGAAGAGCGCCACTTAGATATAATTTGAGCATGCTGCTGACGTTTTCACAGAAAGATGGTAATGTATTCACCAATAATTGCTGTCCCAGTCACTCAAAACAGCCAGCATTCATTTTCAAAATGTTTCCTTTAATCACCTTGCAGTCAAACAAAGGCTGGAAATTGGATATGTAAACTTGAAAAGTGAGGGCTGCGCTCCTAATGGCTGCGAAATCCTGTTGGTAAAATTTGTGACAGAGGATTCAAAACGTTAAAACTGGGTGAGACATCACAGAGAGAATATTAGTGTAATGATCTTGCACAGCTTTATGCAGTGGTTTTGCTTTGAAGAATAAGTGTTGCCGCCTGTTTATTACTTTACTATTTTTAATATTTGTGATGCATCGGGACCTGACAAGCCGGCAGAATGCCGCCCAAAGGCTCAAAGGAGACAAAAGGGTAATTCTATTAACGTTTCACTCCACCTTTTTTTCCCCTATGTAAACAAGTAACTGTGTAAAAATGTTTTATATTATTTTCTATCTGCATTCAGCAGAAGCACATGAGGCAAATTTAGCATCCAAGATGCATCGCTCACATGTCCTATCAGACAAGGCTCAGCGTTGCCTTTGTGGCTCAGTGTAAAGGGGGCAGACTCTTGAGTCAGCATTCATTCCCGTTCCTATTTATCTCTTTGATTTGTTTCACACTAGGTCTTTTAAGCCTTGCCTTGACCTTATTTTACCATAGCAACATCTAAATGGATATTTCTTTTCCTGGATCTGGTTGTACAATGCGGCTGACACTGGGAGGAGATTCATTTTGGTTAGAAAGATTGTCAGTCTGTTGGTGTTGTGTTTCTCTGAGATTAGGATGGGATGGTGTGGCAGAGAGAGAAAGCGATGTGTGCATGCGCGTGCGTGTTAATATGCCTGCAGCGTGCAAACATATCAAATGATTTCTACAGTTCCAGTAGAAATCACGTTATACACGTGTAGAACGTGATTTCTACATGTTATGGGAATATATGTCACACAAATTTGGAGCTTTTATGGTTTATTTTATCTTTTTTTTTAATAGAACTTAATGTATATTGAAAATATACATTATATACATTTATATAACGTATATAATGAAATGAAATGAAATATACATTTCATTTCTGTATCCCCTCAATAATAGGGTATACATTCACTGTTATGGCTAAATGCCCCTTAGAAAGGCACATCTTGACAACTTTGAGTCTGCTGCTTAGCATGTTGTAAAATTGTTGCTGGATGTTTGGCCCCTTTATGAAACTTTTTCCACTGATACAATTAACTTTATTTTCTTAGGTTATAAAGCACATAAGTTAAGCGTACCTACATGTTTGACTGAATGGCATTTGTTTAATTACTTCTTTTAGTCACTCAAATAAAGCCAATGTTGACATCTAAATGTTTAATTAACAATCTAGCAAACAAAAGTCCTTTATTTGAATCAGAATTACTAAAACAGCATTTGAAGAGCTGTCCTAGAGTTTTTTCTTTAGCTTTTTGATGTGAAACAATTAGATTTGGAAATGTATTTCTGCTACTTGTATTTCTGTTACTAATTTTTACTCTTTTTTTTTCCCCCTTATGCTTTAAAGTACCATGATTTGCACAGAAGTTTTTATTTCTGAGTTCCATTGCATCATCTTGATCAATTACTCAGTACTTATCCTTTCTACTAAATTCTTCACTCTTCAATGATACTTTTTTACTTTTACTGAGTCTATTTATTTATACATGTGAATATATTTGTGTGTAAGGATATATAGGCATATTTATCTATAAGCTAGTAATAAACTCAAGTACTTATTAGCGCTATGCTTAGTTTTCCTTTCTCTTTTTCTAACCAACTAAATTTACTTTTGCAGTAATATCCAAAATCTCTGTGGTTTTAACACTCTGCGATGGTCTTTGTTGGTTAATTTTTAAACATTGCTGTAGATCCACAGTTAAATGGCCGTATTGATTTACCAGGAGTGCAGACAAGGGGCTACTTGCTTTAAAATTATTGGTTAATTGGTTTTACTGTAGTACTTCATTCAAGGTATCCCTACATAGAAACAATCAATGAAAATGCTGTTTTCATTAATGCCCTGTGTTGGTGTGTCTGAATGATTTTAGCTTAATCCATTTGAACCATGTGACCTCTTTGGTTTTTAAACATATGAATTGTCTTTATCTCATCTCCTCACTGACAATCAGTATTATTGGCTTATTATAAATAGTTTTTCCCAGTGATCCTTTGCTTCATTGTCAGATTGAGGCACCCTTCCTCCACTCCATTCACCTTTTTAATTTTTTTTAACCCAAGACAAAGGATCATGAGTTCCTCTAATTATCTCATCAGTAGTCCCTGCTCTGCATCACACCATCCAGATCCCAATCATCTCTCCCACTCCCAGCCCCACAGCCACCAGTGACTCATTTGAGGGGATTTTTCATCCAACTTACAGCGTCATCCTGTTTACACAAATATGTCTTGAGGGGTTGGAGCACCAGAGGTACTCATGTTTTTTTCCCCAACCTCCTTTCCCTTGCAAGCTCTCGGCAAGTGAATAAAGATACTATTTTTTTTTCTTAGATTTTCTAATTGCACTCATAGCAACAAAGATGGCGTTGATGATCAAACTAAACAGCTATTGACTTTGCGTTGAGCTGTGTGAGTTGGTACGACGGTTTAATTTGTTCAAAGCTAGTTTTCAGCTGTCTATGTTTGGCGTTTAGTCCTCCATTCTCAGGCCAGGATCATATTTCCTCCTACTGATCATATATTTAATCCAAAGAAAGGAATAAAGTTAGATGACGGGGCCAATTTTTTGGGGGGCCTTGTTCTGCACTCATATTTCTAAAATAATAAACTTTTAAGAACGTGGTAAAATGTACTTGCATGGAAGCATTCATGAATGTGCATTTTTTTTCTGTTTGCATTGCAAATCTTATAAAGAGAGATAAGTAATACAAGGTCATAAGGGCAGCAGTTCCTCATTAAGGTGTTGCAGCTTAAAATGTGTGTCGTTTACATTTAGCATTTTTAAAATAAAAAACAACAATCTCAAATATTTTAACTGTTCTGTTTTAGTGATTAACAAATTTTTTTTATTATGATACTTTCCTGACCCTGTCCATCTCCTGCACTGTAATTTATTTTCCCTTGTACATTTACCCCATATCTGCATGTAGCCGCGGTTGTGTAAATTTTTTTTTCTCCATAGGTCGGTGCATCCTGTTTCCAACGCTGATCCAATTATTAGTGGTTGCTGTAAGGGACGAAGGTGTGCCTGTGGGTGGCATAGTAGTTATTAAGAAGCAGAGGATGGCTTTATAAACAAGTCTTCTGCTAATCAGACTAAGTACTTTGAGTGGTTTTGTCGTCGCCGGTTTGTTTTTGTTGTGACGGAAGGTGGGCCGGTGCAGCTGATCAGCGGTTTAGTATGCGACAGGAGGCCCCACAGACATGACAGCAAACTTTTTCAAACTTTTTTCCTGATGTTAACATCAACGTCTTCCTTGGTTATTTTTTATCTACAAAAACCTGATACTGTATGATACTGATTAGAAAGTTCTTATGAATTTGTTGTGCTACGATAAAAGACCAATCCGGTCAATGTTAGGGATCAGGTAATATGTACTCCATTCAATTAAAATAGCGCAATCTAGTTTATTGGCTCTATTAAAACTTTAAGTAGGCCAGACACTCAAAATGTAACTATGGATTCCTGCTTGTTGCCAATACCTCAGCACCTTTAGTAAATAAGAAATTAAAACAAAGCAATTTCTAACACATTCTAACACTCACATTGGGAACGTTCCCAGGAGAGTAATCCTTTCTGAAATGATAAATGTCAATTATTCTCTGATTTCTTCTTTCATTTCTTCAGACCGACCAAGGATATGTTGGTTTCTTTAGATTTTTTTGAACTACTTCCTGTTTCCATTTAACCGACTTAATTATTCTACAGACCTGGCAGTCATCAGGTTTGGGTGTGGTTTGAACTCAGCTGTCAAAAAGTTCTGCTTAATCACAATTAATTTATGATTTCGCATTTTTCCACGGTGGAGGTTGGGGTGTTTTTTTTTTATATGAATGAAATCATCATTTGAAAACTGCAGTATGCGCTATTGCAGGTTGAGGAAGGCAAAAAACAAAAGCAAGAAATCAGCACAAATTTACACAGCCCCGTCTCCTATTGATTTGCGATGTAATATTCTGTAACATCAGCTTAGTAATTCAGAGCTGCAATATACAGCCTGTATAAGTGCAACACAAACATACCAGTAGTGCAATTATAACAGAAATTAAAATTGAGCATGTTGAGCTCAACATGCTGAAAGTTTCAAGTGGCTCACATGGGAATGTTTTTCCTTTGACCACTTTTGGGGACAATCAGTCTGTATATGATACATTGAAATGTCAGTCTAAGACACACTGGTATGGAAAAAGGTGAAAAACAAGATGGTGACAACATTGTCCGTACACAATAGAACAATGTAATATTAACCCAAATTCAGAAGAAATAACCTATGGAAGAGGGACGCGATATAAAACATGACCTCATCGTTGCGGCAGGACTTAACTTGTCACATAACACAATTTACTTTCTTGATTTTGGACCAACATCTAAACATTTATAGATACTCAAATGTTTGAATAATAATAGCAGTTTTAGGGAGTAAGAATTTAATATGGTGTCCTTTATTTTGACTTTTCGCTTGGAAGGCCTGGAAGTCACCTTACCAATCAATAAGTATGTACAATAATTACAGTTAGTCTTTATCAAATCTTCGACTAAATATCAAGTTACATTTTTGATGTAACAAGCCTTATAGAAGGTCTTCATATCTCAAACGTTCTGAATGTTTTCTTTCTTCTTTTACTCATAGGGCTACTGATGTGTCATTGATGGGATCCACAGGCTTGACTAATGTGTGATATCTTTTAAAACCTCAATGGAGCTCATCCAGGCCACCCAGGTTTCCCTAGTGCCACAGGAAGGAACCATTGCTGCCTGGAACAACAACTCAGTCCTTCTCTACTACCACTCCTTGTTCTCCACCGTCCCCTACACACCACTTCCCAGCATCAGTCAAGCTGAGGAATCTTTCCTATTTAACAGCAGTTGTTTAAACTCTACTAAAAGCACACCCACATCCCTCCCTGGGTTGGCAGGAATCTTCATTCCTCTTATTTATGGCATAGTGTGTATAGTTGGCTTACTGGGAAACACTTTGGTCATCCACGTCATCGTAAACTACACCAAGAATGAGTCGGTCACAAACATCTACATCCTCAATCTTGCCATCGCAGATGAACTTTTTATGCTAGGTTTGCCCTTTTTGGCTGTACAAAATGCTCTCCTCTCTTGGCCCTTTGGCTCACTGATGTGCCGTGTTGTGATGACAGTGGACGCCTTCAACCAGTTCACCAGCATCTTTTGTCTCACTGTGATGTCAGTGGATCGATACTTGGCTGTCGTCCACCCAATCCGGGCCTCCTGGTGGCGACGCCCCCATGTAGCAAAGGCTATCAGTGCCACAGTTTGGCTGGTGTCCTTTGTAGTGGTGCTGCCAGTGGTGGTCTTCGCCGATGTTCTGAAGGATGATGGGAACTGCAGCATTGTGTGGCCTGAACCAGCCGAAGTGTGGAAAACATCTTTTATTGTGTACACGTGCACTGTTGGCTTCTTCTGTCCTTTGCTTGTCATCTCTTTATGCTACCTGCTGATCATCGTCAAGGTAGGACCTTTCCCTAGGTTCCTGCACTCCTTCAAATACACACTTCTTTAGGTCCTTTTGAACTTAGTAACTTATGAAATCAACAATTAAGTAATTTCACTAAAATCTTTGAATACTTAAATAAACTGAACAAAAACACTGTATAAGTAGACCTAAGATCCTCTACTACTTCAAGTTCTTGGGTAAACATTCAGAGCACCGTTAGATAATTCAAGATTTGACTCTTTTCAAATGTCGCTATTTATGTCCATGAAATGTAAAATTACGTTTTTGACATAATTTTGGGTAATAAATACCTGGTATATATTAACTTTCAAAGAATATGTTGGAAGAGACAAAAGAAAGAATGAGCTCCCCAGTCCAAAAACATGACTGTGAGGTTGATTGGTCTTTCTAAATATTCTTTATTCAAGATCCAGAGCTGCATTTTAAATGAGTGTCGTAAATAACTTAGTCAAGAAGAAAATTCCTTGATTTTCTTCTCTTTTTCCCTCCAGGTGAGGAATGTTGGGAGGCGGACCCAGACTACGTCCTCCAGACGCAGGAGGTCGGAGCGAAAAATCACACGAATGGTGGTGGTAGTCGTAGCAGTGTTCGTTTTCTGTTGGCTACCGTTCTACGCCCTCAACATCTTGAACCTGCTTGTGGTGCTGCCCGGAGACTTCAGGGGGCTCTACTATTTTGTCGTCGTGCTTTCATATGCAAATAGCTGTGCCAACCCCATACTGTACGGTTTTCTGTCAGACAACTTCAAGAGAGGCTTCAGGAAGGCCTTGTGCCGCGCTTCACGCAAGGTGAAGAACAATGAAAAGGCTGGCACCGAGGTACAGCGGCCGACGGAGGAGTGGGGCGGCATCGTACTCCTGTCGCAGAAGAGAATCACCAACATGCATGGAAAATATTGTGGTGAAAATGATGTGCTGGAGGAAGTGGTTGGAGCAGAGGGAGGCTTTCAAATGAGAGAAAGGAGCAGATTGTCACATAAAGGACAAAACTCCAAAGCAGAAGATGATGGTAAACCCCCTGTTATACAGAAAGCTAATCCTGAACTGACTCCAGGTGATGATGCTCTTGAGGCAGCTCATTGTAAGGACAATAAAAGTCTGAACAGGAACTCACAAACTGAAGAAGTCACAGACAAAAACTCTGTGCTCGATATCAGCTATCTGTAAGAGTTGATGACAGGGTCTGCCTTTTACAAGAACGGGGCCTCTGTACATTTACATTGTGCAATTCTTTAAAGTTCAGAGACTGTCTGTTTTGATGCAAATGTTTTTATACGTGGTGTAACTAACTTTGAGATGTCAGCCCATCAAAATCTGAGATAGGACCTTCATTTAAATGTGTACAACATGTTGAAAGACCCTCATTTTGGGGAAACTGGTTGCAGTATTTCAGTTATGCTGGCATTTACTTTTTCCTGACATTTTCAGTATTATGAACAGATATTCCTGAAGGTTAGATTTATAACAAAAAGGCTCACCAGGCTGATGAAACTCCTCACCTTTATATGGGAAAGGCTTTATTACAGCATGTATTGCTAGTACTTGAAAGGTGATTTTGGCTTTTAAACAAGGAACAACTTGTGCTGAAAGGCTTATACACTGTATGAATCATGTTCTCTGTGGTGGATGGCAGATGATGATTGACCTACTGTGAAATGGAACAAAAATGTCAAGTGTTCAGCTGCTAAATCCTTCAACAGTAAGTATTAAAAGTACGGACATATGAGCGTCTTGTCAAACAGCATGTAGATTGAACTGAGCATTGTTAAATATCAGGCATATAATTTCCCTAAAATCAACTAATTGCCATAATTTACGATCAAAGATATGTAGTAAGAGTAAAAGTGACCTTCTAGGGTCAAAGTCTGTTTTCCATATTACAGTAGCATACTTTTAATGATATGTTTAAATATCCTGTGTGTGATTGTACTCAGATAAAGGAGTTTAAATAATTAAGTGTTGAGACATACTTAAGCTTTTGAAGCTCAATTGATGCAGAAATGTTTACTTCATTATAGCCTGGATCAGTTAAATTATTTCAATGTTATAGTCAATATAGTAGTATTGTATTTTGCGGTGAGATATGTACTTTATGAATTATTTAAAACTTATAGATCAAACCAAAATTAACATATTGGGTATAAAATATGTACTGGACCTTCTGTGTGAATGGTGATAAGATAAAGTGTTTTGTGTTGACATTGCACTCAATAAATGGGAATATCTTGTGTTGTAAGCTTTGTCACTTAACTATTAAGTTGAGTGGGCCAACATTGAATATAACACATGACAAGGCACAAAATAATTATTTTATAAAAATGTATTTCACATTTCGACCCAAGAAGACAGCAATAAATCGCTTCCAACAGGTCAACCCAGCAACTGTTTCATTTTGGAAACAAAACAGACGCCGCCCTCTAGTGGTAAGAAAGCATAATAGATTGATTGGTTTTTAATTTCACAATGATTCCTTTCATCCATGTTTTCTGCAGTTTTGTAACAGTTGCATTTTCGTGTCTCTTTTACGTTTACCCATGCATCTATTTCTACTCGGGCACAACATCTCCGATCCACTTGAGGTAAGGTGGGTTGCCCTGGTCAATAGGCAGACTGATGACCTCGGCCACCTCGTAGGGATGGTTGGAGCTGGAGAGAAAAACAACCATTTCATTCACAGTCAACACATTGCACGACGCAGAACAACACCAGTACTTAAGGTTGTACTCTTTGACTGCATAAACGAAAGCAACTAATGGACCAGATAGAAGCCATAATTATCCTGTTAGATTTGACTGCAGCAAACGGTCAACATTTGACAAAAAATAAAAACCCACCGGACATATTCAGCAAGAGCAGGCACTTTGGAACTTCTTGTTTTGATCATCTAAATAGGAACAACATAACGTCATACAGGTTTTATAGAAACATGCTCTATATCGGATTTTGAACACAAATGCCAAAGGTGTCGAAGCATGTTACATATGCATGTCATCAGCTAATGTTCAATAAAGTTTGCCCAACTGTTTTGTTGAGCAGAAATTATTAGCAAATTGTGCTGCAACAGATTTTTTTTTTAAAGTTACAGTACATGAATTAAACATATACAGTATATATGCAGTACTTCCTGTCATAAGTTATTTACCAAGAAATCAAATTTCACTTATTTTATTCACATTACACAAGTGTTTGGAGAAAAAAAAAACTGGATGTACTTAATGTGCTACGGTTTCAATTCCAATGTAAATTTTAATAAGTCTGAGTCAGCGCTCACCAGAAGTACTTCATTATCCTCTTCTATCTTTCCCTGCCATTCATATCTAGAAAAAGATATAAAGGACAAGGCCAGGATCATTTATTTTTTTACCAAAAGGGAGCAAAATACGATTAAAAAAACATCACCTTTATAGAAAACTGAAAGACAAAGAGGTGAAAACTTACATCGATTTAATCGCTGGGACAATGTTCACACAAGCAGCCAGTTTCTTTTCCACAATGCCCCTGGGAAATAATCAAAAACAATAAGCACCTGTATGCATTAAAGGGTAAATATTTAATATTGCATACAAATATACACGTGGACACAAAAAACCCAAAAAACATACCGTCAACTAAGCGACTAAAACAGTTTAAGGTTCTTAATCCATAAATAAATACTATATTGCACTATTGAGGACAGTTTCATGTGTTAGACATCGAAAGCATGGGCTCACTTTGCCAAGTCTTTAGCTACAGTGTCATTTGGACAGGTGACGAAGGCAGCAGAGTGTGTTCCCGACATGTACGTCTCAGATGCCATGGAGAAAGCTCGCAGTCCGACCGTCCTCAGCAGCTGGAACATAAACACACTCAGGAGCGACGTCTGAAACACACAAACACACACGCACACGCACACGCACACACACACACACACACACAGCCGGGAGTAAGCAGTGCCCCACTTAAAGATTGATACTCCAGGTTATTGTCCTGCAGCATGACTCAAGTGGGTTTGAGAGAGAAGGTCACAAACTGCAGGTTAGACGTTCTTCTACATGTCGTTTTGTCACCTCCTGGATGAGGTTTTGATGCAATTCTGGTCAACTAGTTACTCCTGGAAAGACTTCCTATTGGATAATTGTGTGGACATGGCTCTTGCTGTGACTTGCTCCAGTCCCTCTGGGTGGCTTTGAAACCTTTTCCAGACTGATAGACGTCAGTAAGTTTGTTTCTAGTCTACGCTTGAATTTCTTTAGCCTGAGCCATTAGTGTTAGTATTTGAGATCTTTAGCCTACTTCATGCTTTCAAAAAGGTTCTAAGTCATTTCTAAGGGTGCACAAAAAAAATTGGCCCGGATTTCTTTTTTTTTTTTTTTTTTTTTTTTTTTTTGGGGGGGGGGGGGGGGGATATTGGTCAATCCCTACATCAGAAACCAATTTTATAGTATTATAAGTGACAGTGAATCTAGTGACTTTGTGAAACAATTCTGTATTAACCAAAATAGATAGACAAATCAGACCTTTTTAAAGATCGGTGCAATTTCTTAATCCTCGAGGTCGAGGGGGGTCACGCTTTCATATGAGACTGTTTTGGTTTGAACAGCCTTTTATATGAAACCCAATATATGAAATGACCATTTAAAAACTGTTTCAATATCCACACAGACCATCTTTGTCTAACATTAAAATCAGCTTGAGGATCCAAACTATTTCATTGCGTTGTGTGAACTTTGTATGTGCTTTGACCTGTGCATCTGGGCTCTATTTGTTTGTTCTAAACTTTGAAAATCTAAAATAAAATAAAATTTAAAAAAAAAAACCCAACTGAATAACATGGAGAGCAAATATATGACCTGACTGATGTATGCATTCATTAAAAGCTAAAAGGTCAGAATGAATCCATCCTCACCAAAATCAGAGCTTTTAAGGATCCTGTCTGGAACGTCTCTGCTCCGATGCGCATCCCCTGCGGGCCTGTCAGCAGTATCACACGTTTCACAGCGGTTAGTATGACATGCTGACGAAGACACAGAACAGGAAAAGAGCGCCAATGGGCTCTTTGCACCTGCCGCGCTGACGTCACAACTTCCTGCGCAAATGCGGCTCTCTTTTTTCCGCTTTCAGTTACAATGACTGCTATAAAAGACAAAGCTGTACTTAACACACAAATAAAACAATACTATGCACTTTGTTTAAGTTTTCATGGATTTCCAAGCGATCCTGAAGTAAGAAGGCTTGTAAATATTCGTTGCTACCAGTTAAAGCGACCAGTTAAAGCTAACGCCGCACAACGAAGTTTGCAGCCTTCACGTCACTCCGGATCAGCTTCTTCAGCCTGAAGAGGAAGGCAAAGGAGCCGCCCTGTGTTATTTCCATTGAATCGCTGCTGAACTGAGCCTGAAAGAGCCAGTGTATGGGAACGAGAGAGCAGAGCCCGACAGCCGAGCAGCTGATCCACCTGTCGTCAGGCTCCGGAAGCAAAAAGCCTGAACGTAATCTGCCCCCTTTCCCGCGTTTACTGTCGTTAACGATAAACACATGTAAAATACTTTTACATGTGTAAAAGTGTGTATTTTACACATGTAAAATACTTTTACATGTGTTTATCGTTAAACACATGTAAAAGATTTTTTTACATGTGTAAAACACTGCACATGTAAAACCTGCACAGGTTTTAACAGTGCAGAGCGCCCTTTACAAACATTGTCCGTTAGAATGGATGAGAAATGTTTAGATACTTAAATAGCAGAGTTTTACAAGAGAAATGTCCGAGAATATTGCATACTAGCATAACCTAAAGCTAATGTTAGCCACAAAGTTTAAAGAAAGTAAAGTTCACCTTCGTATCTGTGAATGTATAACGAGGCGAACATCTTAAAACCGTTCTCCGGCTTACTTGTTGGGGCTTCGGATCGATGTACATTATTAATTATTACCTTGGAAAAGCCCTGCAAATACCCGGTGTAAAGTACCGTTTACAATAGATCGGAAACATTTGAGCCGTTTTTCCCGAACGCGGAAGCTCAGGTGCTCAGGTCCATTGTAGACTATCGAGCGCGGCTTGTTAACCCAAGATGAGTGGGAAAGGATTCAAATACGACGAACAACAACAACAAAACTGACGGCAAAGAGAAACGAGAGGAAACGAAGCACCTTTTGAATATATTGTTTTTTCTGCGTTTTTTGAGCAACTTTACCTTTTACTTTTGCTTTTAAAGCGCCAACGCACCCCCGTTTTTGTCGCTTCCGCAAATTGTGACAGTTTTCTTCTCCTCCTCCTCCTGCTGCTTCTTCTTCTTCTTCTTCTTCTTCGTCTTCTTCTATATGTTTAATGGCGGTTGGCAAACAGCTCATAGGCGCATTACCGCCACCTTCCAGACTGGAGGATGGACCGCATGTAAAACCACTATAATCTTCCCAGAAGACCTGAACCTCCCAAGAAAACTATAAATGCTGTTAAAAACTACATCCTCAGACGACTTTTGCAGCAGATTTCTAATGTCTAATTTATTTTTGTACATGTGCTGGTCAAGACATGCTGTGGCCAGAGTGATGTAAAACAACTGACATGCAGATTCCACAACAATGCAGAGGAATGATTTACAAACATGCACGTTTACGTCTTTATTTATACTCTATGAATATGCATAGTATATATATGGTTCTCCAACTGAGAACTTGTGGGTCAGTTGGAGAAAGTTGCACCCAAAGAAAGTATTCCCAAAAAAAATTACAAGAGAACCAACACTTTCAGCAAACAGCCACAAGATGGCAGCTTTTACTCAAAATACAAGATTTCTATCTATTTTTTCTTCTCTATTTTTTTTTTCTTTTGATAATCATGTTGTGCTTTACGGATTGCCTGCTGATATCAGTTATGTTCCTATAGATACGGTGAACAGGCTTTCTGTTTCGAGGTGCTCCACAACGTCACGCATCCAAAACAGTTCATTTGTTGTTGCAGGTTTACGGACGGCTCCTGCTCCAGAAAGCGACAGCCTTGGCGAATTCGCCCACGCTGCCCTGTCTTTTGCTTCATCCTTGATCAAAGAAGAAGACAAGGGTTGCACCTACACTGGTGTTTGCACACACACACACACACACACACACACACACACACAGTCACGTATGCACAAACATATGAAACGGGGCCTGATCTGCAGCTGATGTAAGAAGTGAACCAGGAACTGCTGGACACACATGAAGACATTAGATGAAGCTCGTCAGGGTTTTGCAACGAAGAGCATTGGTGGTGGTGGTGGTGGTGGTGGTGGTGAAGATGGTGGGTGGGTGGGGTAGATTTGTTCCCATGGAAACTGTGCAGTCAGCACATCTGCACGGGTTATGCGCTGTCCTTTCACATTGGAATCCTGCGGCCTCTCGCCACCTCAACCGGACGTGACAGCGTGCTCTCACGTGCAAAGAAGAAAGAAAACGGAAAAAAGAATAACAATGATAGAAGAGCAAACACAAACTGTCAATCCACGCATAGCATCCCCGAACTTGGCGCTTCGAATCCTGGAGGATGGCTCTTTTGCAAACTGGAAACGCGCCTGTATGCATTTATTATAGAAATATAGCAGCGACCCAAACTGGGAGACTCTGTCCCTCCAGCAGGCTCTCTCTCTCTCTCTTTCTCCCTCTCTCTGTCTCTCTCTTTCTCTCTCTCTCTTTTTGCTCCTGTCCATCTCCTCCTCTCTTTTGCCCCTTCTGCCTGAAAGCATGAGGAGAATCAATATGTTTTCAATTTGCAGCAGAGCCTTCCTCCTCTGCATTCTAATAAGGCTTTGACTAGCCCTTTAACTTCCGGAGAGAGACGGACGAAGAAACAGAGAGAGAGAGACGAGGAGTAGGTGAGGCCAGACTTCCACCGAAGGACGTTGACGCTGAGATGTCAACTTTTTCAAATCAACCGATGAGCATTTCCTTCCAGCTTCGCCACTGGGCCACACTTTTTTCTCCTGCAGTGGAGCAAAAGAAATGTCGCCGCCACAGCTGCACTGCCCACCTTTCGGTTCAGAGTGGAGTTCCTCCTTGCTTTCTGTTTCCTTTAGACGTCCAACAGGTGAAATGTTCATGTTGTCATGTCCTCCACGGTTTTAGAGCCGGCCGTGTTCACAATCCATATGCTTTCTCCAGAATTGAGTCAAGTCATTAGTTTATCATTTCCATTGGCTAGATGCATTCGTTTTGTGATAACGAAAAGTTACAGCACCAAAAAAGATTTGGTTCTATGGATGAGGTGCCATTATTGAAATTGATTTATTTTTGGAAAACTTTTTGGAAATTTTGAAAAAAAAATTATTATTTTTTTGGCGCCACACGAATCACATGATCAGCAACAGGATGTTGCTACTGGCAGAAAAGACGAAGAAGACAGGAAGTAGTCGCAGCATCATGGCATGACATGTTTTGAATGATTTATTGTGTGAACGATCTGATTGTCGGGTGATTTTAATTTTGTTTCTAATTTAATGGGAATGGCACAATTGCAAATTTGTGGGGGGGGGGGTTTTCATATCGTATTGACAAAGTTTTGCATTTGTAATGGAAAACGTACAAAAGCAGCAACCATCCCTTTCTTTACGACATAGCACATTGAAACTAGAGGATTTTCTTCTTCTCAATTATCGTCACATAAATTCATCACAAGATTATTTAGAAATATATTTGTGTTTTAAAGCTTTCCTTTAAAGTCAAAACAGTGGTCCACACGTCGTTGCTTTAATGATGGTTAAAAAAAAACCCCGAAAACGACATAAAACATCCTGCTTCTCTTAATAACAATCCAGGGAAATCCTAAATTATATATTTGCCAGGAAGATCAAAACGTTCGAAATAATGTGCCACCAATCATCCACAGGCAGCTGCAGGTTCTGACTCTGAGGCGTGATTGGGATCTGTTCAGCTGAAGGTCAGACAGATGTGTCTGCGCAGCGGAAACAAGGCGAAAGGAAAGCAGAGAAAGGGAAGGAAAGGATATTAGAAAAGACAGCAGAACAAAAGCAGAAAGGAAATAAAACAAAAACAAAGAAAAAACAAAGTTAAGAAAAAGAAAGAAAAGAAAAGAAATTACATATCTAGAGATATATAATAATATATATTTACAGAGCTGTAAAATACATATATTTATACTGTTAATGGTACTACCTATCATTTTAGCTTTGAAATAGAAAGCTAAAATATGTAAAAAAGTTGAGATTGTGAATTTATTCGACTTGTTCACCAATATGTGAAAGATGCAGCATTTCAATTAAAACAAGAAAATAGAAAATGCAAATAACTTTGAAAGGGATTTTAAAACACTGTGTTTGACTCTCAGCAACAAGATCAGGACTTTGATCGCTCTTTTCCTTGAAAACACTTGCAAGTTTATAGCATTGAATAAAAGCTGATTCGGGTAAAACTGTGTCCCCGTTTGAGTCCAACTTATTGGTTAGATGTGATCTTGTTTACTTTTCATGCAGAGAGAAGTCAGTGATGTGGTTATCAACAGACAGATACTTTTTGTTGTGCCTAACTTTTTCCATCATGAGATTTTGATTTAGGGGTTTGAGGTTTTCTGACGTAAAGCGATACGGAAACACTCCTGCATAAAAATAATAATAAAAAAAAAAACAAAAAAAAAAACAAAGAGTCCTGATAGAGAATCGTTCCAGTTTTCTGCTTTGTATAAATCTAACCGAATGCTCTCCGTATCTGACCTACTTAAATTCATTGTGCAGCCTTCCTGCCTTCTTACAGATGCCCTAATTTCGCAACGTGCGCTAAAAAGTAAGTGTATAAATGATTGAACCAGGCGCTACCACAGATAATGAGAACAAAGGAAAAACGGGGAAGAAGAGCAATGGGCTTAATTAGATTTTTTTTTTTTTTTTTTTTTTTCCTCCCCCAACGCTATACGGGTCTGATTCTCAACCGCCACAAAGTGCAGGCTGCCTTACTGAAAAGTTTGTTTTAAATATTAAGTATATATTAAATAATAAAAAATGGCTTTATTTGTTTTTACTCCTGAAGTCCTTTACGTCGGCGTTAATGCTAATTATTATAATTCTTTTTATTTTTTACATATTTGTTGCTACGGCATGGTATGAGACAGAAAATCTGTGAGAAAAAAAAAAATACAGAGTTCCTCCACCTTCTCCCTATCCTAACTAGGAACAACCAATCAGAACCAGGAGGCGGGTCTTAGTGCTGTCCATCACCTGCATGTTGCCTAGCCTTCAAGTAACAGTCCATTGTTGAATCAGCATGGCCACAGATGGCGACAAATAAATGGCTCTCCTGTGACGGCGAGTTGTTTCTCTGCTGTTAGCACATTTAGCATGGGATACATCAGATTGATTGACAGCCTTAAGACCCGCCTCCTGGCTTTGATTAGTTATTTTTGATGGATGTCTTCAGAGAGCAACAGTAGCTCAGGGAGGAGGTGAATGAGATCGATGTTTTTTTTCACAAACTGTCTCATAACATATCGTCATGATATGGTGACAGTTTTTAAAAAATACAGGGGAAAAAAAACAAACATATTTTTTATGAACGTTACATAATGCACCTTTAACAAGCAGTTTCTGATCAATTCGTCAATTCGTCAACACTTGCGTCCACTTTGGATTATGAAATAATGTTAATTTGCTCCTTACAGTTCTGCTGCCTCTCTGCAGTATTTATACCAAACTGTCGTCTCTATCTGTCTGGTTTTCACTTTGCTGGTGGCAAAACGAAGCTTAGACGAAGGGGGGGGGGGGGGGGGGATGCTTTTGAAGTAGGCCAGTTTGCAGCGGGTAACGGCGAGTCATTCATGCAAACTTTAGATTCCCGATGAGAGCGCGAGGAACAGGACACCCTGGTTCGTCCTCGGGCGTCAAGAGGCCCAGGAAGGAGGAAAACGGCGTTTGTGCGAAAACAAGACGGTGGTAAGGCAGGACCGAAATGTGACAAGAAGAGAGAACAAAGACGGGCGAAACGGCGGCGGGAGAAGACAAGAGGAGCGGCGGTGACCTAAATGGGACGGGTACAAACAGGTCTCCTGCATGAGAGCTGTTGAAATACTCATAGACCTGCATACATTAAAGCACTTTAAATCTAAAATGCGGAGCAGCTGCTCCTGCGCAAAGCTCACGCTGCACCTCCTTTCCACTAACTGTCTCCTCTTTTCACTGTAAAACGCCACTCTGGCCCACAAAAAAAAAGGGTTTGTCCTCACTGACTTTCAGCTCCATGCACTGACAGAGGTAGCGCGCACGGCTCATTTTCCTAGCTAATGCTAGTTAGCATACGACAGCCAAAACGGCATTTCTTTATTTATTGATGATTCTATAGGAAACATCATGACGTGACGAATGTGTACCAAACAACAAATAGAATCAAAGGACATTTGCTCATGATGAATTTTGCGAGCAATGCTATTCCATTAATCACAGAACAGAAATTATGAAAATAAATTTGCTTAAAACTTTTAATACTTTTGCTTATATTTTCATTTTGAAAGCAGGACTTCATGTCTTTCTTCTCAAAACTTGCAACGCTTGTGCTCAAAACTTCTCCCGGCGCGCAGACTTTGTCTCCGCTCGCTTACGAAACAATCTCTGCCTGCTTCTGGAACAAAAAATGAACCGTCGCCTGGCAACCTCTCAGCCAATAGAATGAAAGTGTTGTACTGTAGCAGTTCAACACTTTGGCTCATAGTGACTGAAGCAATGAAATGACGACTGTTACTTTTATTGTAAATTGATATAGTTCATTTTAACTGACAGAATATAAGCAAATGATGCAAAAAAGAAAAGAAAGAAAGAAAGAAAGAA
>VMRN01000087.1:663021-848494 GCA_010277015.1 Poeciliopsis turrubarensis | reverse complement strand
ATATATCAACAGAGCAGATGCTCTGTTAATGCGCTCGCTCTGCCGGAGACGCTCAGGTGTTTCGCCAACAGGGTTGAGCAACAGGCCAGAGTTGTTAGCTGTTAGCTATTAGCTGCTAGCAGTCCAGGGTGTGAACAGAACAGCGTTGGGACAAGAGCGCTGCGGTTGGTATGATGTGTCGTCTTGGAAACCACTTGGTGGTGGGTTTGTTTTTTTTATGAGCAGTTTTTGGTTGAAAAGTTAGTTGTTGAGTAAATAGGAAGTCAGAAATAGGCCATGTGAGAAACTGGAGCAGCAGCTCCCTACCAGGGCTTTGAGGCCACAAGATGATTATATCAATGTTAGAAGCGAGAGAACTTATCTTAATTATGAAAGCGTTATATTGTTCTGCCGTTCTCTTTTTTGAATTCTATGAATGAAGTATTAGCAGGACTTGTTCCTCTGGCTGTTTTTATGTCCATATATAAAGCAGAAATCAGTTTTACATCCTAAAGCCTAAAGTCAAAACATCTCGATTTGGGTTTCATTACCGACCCAATCCTGGGTCCAATATGGGTCGGTCCAAACCCGTTTGGAGACTGACGTCTGACATCAAGGCTCTCGAAACGTAGATCGAAAAAGATAATTCATAACTTGGATTTATAAGCAAGTAACAACTAGTAATAGTGTTTAGTTAATTCTTTAATATACAGTGGTGTATTAGGACCAGGCTAAAAAGAGTTGTAACAATATGAGAACGAAGTCATTAAGATGTAAAAGACGTTCAAGAATAAAGTCATAATATTACTAGAATAAAGTATTAATATCTGAAAAGAATAAGAAGAATATGAGAATTAAGTCTGAACATTAAGAGGGGAAAGTTGTCAGTAAGTCACAATAATATGAGAGTAAAATCGTAATGTCAGGAAGATAAAGTTGAAATAATAGGTGGAAAAAAGTCTTAACGAACATAAACTCATAAAATAATATATGAAAAAGTTGCAATAATATAAGAACCAAGTTGCTACTAAACTAAAGTGAGAAGAGTCCCACTAATATGAGGATGAAGTTATAATATTACGAGACTAAATTTACAATATTTTGAGATTGAAGCCATATGACAATGTTGGGACAAAAGCGACGTAGTGACACGAGAAAAAAAATAATAATGAGGAAAAAAGTCGTATAAAATGAGAACAGACATCATAACTTTCTTCTGGTAATATTGTGTCTTTATTCTGACTATTAATACTCTGCCGTACTAGTAAGACTTTGACGAACAAACAGCAAAATTTGTTAACTAATTTCATTGTCAACATTGGGTTGATGCAGCGAATTGACCTAAACTTTCAGTTTCAAATTTGGATCCAAAAGTAGAAAAAAAAAAAATATATATATATATATATATATGTATATATATATATAAAGTGTCCCTTTATTTTGTCATCTGATGAACACACAGGATTCAATTTGTTGTCAACTCCAAGGCAAAGATCATTTCTATTCTACATTAAAACTAAAAGGGCCAGACAATTACTGGGAAATCATTAGCAACGCTATTCCTAAAAATTGCCAATAATAATCATAATCTCGATTGCGGTTGTCTCTCCTTTTCAGGACACTTTTTATTTCTTAAGGTTATATAATTTGCAGCTTTTGCATCGCAGTCAATTGTCCGAATCGACACCTGAAACCTGAAGTATTGCGTCCAAGTCGGCTCGGCTCAGACAAATATGGTGTTGCCGTGCGGCTGAGACTTTAAAGAACAAATCTTGTTTTTGAGGCGAAGCCAGTTCAGACAGGTGTGATGAGATCTGAGCTCGTAGCTCTTATCAGAAGGCGTGCAGCTGCATTTCTTACAGCTTTATCACCATCACGCAGAGATTTGCAATTTTCCCCAAACTCTGTTGAGGAGCTTTACGCTCATCTGTCAAATTTAAAGAAGCCATTGTTGCGGGTAACACCGACGTTTCTCACAAATTAGTTTAATAATTTCATGAGCTAATGATGACGGCGTGCCGATGCAGCGGAAAAGAGATCAGACTGTTTGAATCGCGTTCACGTCGAGGACCTTTCTGTAAATCCCTGAACATTTCTAGAAGGCTTGAGGAGAATTGCGACCGTTCAACATGTTTCTCCAACGTTTAGGTAAAACAATCCAGAGCAGAAACTGCGTTTGGGTTGAAGAAGCAGCTGTGATGGGTAAAAGTATATCAAACGAATAAGGCGGGAATTGCATAATAGTGTGGGAGTTATATGCACAACATGTTCCCTGAAATCCTCTACTGTTCTCAGCTTTACTGGGAGGTTGTAAGAAAAAGGAAAGACAGAAAGAAACAATTAGATTTTTTTTTTTTTTTTTTTTTAGCACAAATGAGCAACTTAGACATAACAGTAATACTAATCCGGTCTACAGAAACTGTTCCTCCAGTCTCTTGTGTTGCTTACATTTTATCCTGTGTGGCATTTTATCCTGATTTACCTGTTTACGCTTCATCCAGCTCCCCTTTTCCTTCCCATCTTTTTTTTCTTGCACCTTTAGGGTGAGTATTTATCGTATTGTTCATCATTTATCGTAAAAAAATAAATAAATAAAATTAAAGGATTTTAATTTATTGTTGTCTCTCTCATTTCAATTAATGATCTTAAGAAACAGAACTAATAGTTGTGTTCAAGATTTCATTTTTACTATTTCCTCCACTATTTTTCCACAGGAGCGCCAATAAATTTCAGTAAAGTCACACGTATATTTAAGTAATAAATCTCACTTCTTTAAGTTGGTGTCATCCTGAAGAGACCTGCCTCAAATGGGGGAATGAATGGAAACAGTCACACAGTCACCTAAAAAAAGTTTTTTAGCTCAGTTTTTATCACCATATTACCACAAAATATCACACAAAATTTTTTTTTAAGCCCATATGGCTCCCCGCTGCTTGCACTGATCCACTTTTTTCACTTCTGATACCGAAACCGATGTCTGAGGTTTTGTATCGGCCAATACCAATACCGATACCGATACAGGAAAACAGCTGAGTTAACTCAAAATGTTTCTTCTTTTAAAACGCAGCCTTAAATGTTCTGAATTATAAACTTATTTGATAACCCTCACTTACACACATAAATAGCTACACAAGCTTGGTCAAACATGCAACAGCAACACAACTTTAATTTGCTCACTCAGCGTAATTATAAGTACAACAACCAATGTGAAATAAATAATAAACTGAAACTGACAAAAAAACAATATGTTGACGCCTTTGGTCAAACGTAAAGAATAAACGGCAACCTTCTGTCAACGGTTCAGAAAGTGCAACTGGGAAATGTAAATATAATGTTTAAGAATGTCTAACATTTCTCAGAGTTAGACTGAACAGATCTGGATTTTTTTGTCAGTATTGGGATCGATGCAGATATTGGTTCCTTATTTAAAACCCATAAAGCAAAATGGAAAAATCATCAATCCACTGTTTTAGATTTCAAAAAAAGGACAAGATTCCCAGGCAAATTGCCTGTGAAGTTTCCTGTGGTGACTGCAGCTGCAACCAAAACTGTGACGGCGTTGAAGTATTCCACCTTGTTGCTGCTCTACTCCTCCTCCTGCCTCCATGTGAACAAATCGCATCCGAAGCGTCTCAGGTTGCTGCTGGATGGCTACCTGCCCAAACCCGCACGCCGCAGTGCGAGCCTCGTGACACTCCACGGATCGTGACAGCTCCACGTCGTCGTTTATTTTGAGTTCCCTGTGTTCCCCGTGCGTCAGGCGCTCGGTACGGTGGAGTTCTGCCGGATCAATGAAGGACTCGCTGCCGTGCACAAACGAGACGTTTGTTTTGGAGCTCACCGCAGCGGCTGTGTTTTAGTTTTTTTTTTTTTTTTTTTTAAGTAAATAAATCCAAATATTGCACCTGTTTGTTAAAACTAGCTAATTAATGCTGGGTCGGTTCATTTGCACTTATAGACGAGTGAAGAAGTTGGGGAAGAGGTAGAGGACTTCCATATTTATGCCTTTATGATTCACACCAAGTGTAGTATGATTCAATCTTTTCTTAGATTTAGCTGAAGTAAACAAATAAAAATGTTGGTTTAAGCTTAAAAATGTTAAGAATGTGTCAGTTCATTTTTTTTTACAGTCACCCATCAATCCATCCATCCGTCCATCCAGTCTCCCCATTATCTGAGATCAGGTTGCCAGGGTGACAGAACCCAGATATCCATCTCCCTTGTAGGGGTGGGCAATTATCGTATTGTTTATCAGCTACTGTGTGCAGTTTAGTGGGTTATTGTGATACGTTTCGTATCGTAAGACATCTGCTTCATTGATGTCACAAAGTGGTTTAATCGCTCAGCGACTTATTAGATCCAAAAAATTAGTATCGGCCAAAATCAAAATCAGAATTAGCAGGTTAGGCTTTTAAAAGATTGGTGATCGGCCAGAAAACTGCAATCGGTGCACCACTACTGAAAGCTGTTCAAAGTTTCTCATTTGTTCTCGCAGATCTTCTGGCATTCAGGCAGATATGGAAGGATGTGGGTGAAGCCAAAACGAGTCACTGCTGATAAAAGCTCTGGCGCTGCTGCTGGTTTATGCGACTGACGTTGGCTTAAAACACAGCAATCATTCTGTTCAATCCCGACGGTAAAATGTGACACAGAACGAGACAGCGGACGCGTTCTGGAAAGTACGAATGGGCTGAACACGGACTCCGCACTCATCTGTAGTTTGCAGAACTGCAAAGCGACATAATGTGTCAGTTCACCGGCTGGGTGGAATACAATAATGCATCATTTGGAGGTTGAAAGAAGCAGCACCGAGTGCTTGCCTGGGAATGGCCGTTTATGGCCCGACTGCTGCGATTTCCCCTAAAACAGCTGCGTGTGCCGTGTTTCACAGCGAGGCCCGGCGTCCTGCGGTAGTAACAGTATGTCATGCTCTTTGTATTCCGGTTTACCGGGCTGAGAGTTTCGCAGAGAGCTGTTGGCACCTCCACACAGCCTGTTTAACGCCTGGTGGGAGAGGTGCTGACAGGCCGACTGCTCTGTAATCCTGAAGATGTGAGGAGCCGACGGGTACGGCCGGCAGACATCGCCCTGACTTTGTACATTTGTACAAGGGGAGGGAACGTCTAATTTGGAACGATTTCAATTCTGAAATATCTGTGGTGACTTAAAAGAAAAAGAAAAGTGCGTCTTCTGTTTTACATACAGGCCTATTTGCTGTGGGGCAGAAAAGGCTCATCAGGCTCTCAATGCCGTGAATCAGTGATGGATCAGCTGAACTGCTTCAGTGCGAACGCTAGCGAAGCGGTTATGAAGTTTGCTAGTCGTAGCATATGGCCGAACCGACAGAGTAACAATGCTGTCATCTGTAAGCCGTATGACTCAGATTGCTTGTGTGTGTTAGTGTGTGTAGGATCGCAGTCTTCCTCGTCTGCACGCAGAACATTTGCTCATAGTTTCACCGACATGAATTAGGCAGCGAGTGATTTAAAAAAAAAACAACACTCCTTGAACCTCACACACAGATTTATACCCATCCACATAGTATAGATAGCTCTCTCTCTGACACACACACACACACACACACACACACACAGGAGCTCATGTTATCCAGAGGGGTGAAGTTATGTCATGTGGTTCTCACAAACCTGACCTGAATGTTGTAAAGACATTTTGTCACTACAAGGAAATCTGAACATGCTTCTTCATGGACTCATCCTCCGTTTACTTGAATGATTTCACAGAATAAATCAATATGATTGGGCGGCCGCAGTCGCGGTCGCCCAATCATGTAAAGTTTACATATTTAAAGTTTACATATGTAAACTTTACAAATCTTTACATATGTAAAGATTTGTAAAGATTGTAATAATGTTGTGAAAAAAACCAAAAACAACAATTTCGCATTGCAGGTTTGAGAAGTGCATTTAAACCGTCTCAGCTAAGAGCGCCAAAAACCTACTACTGATAAAAGTGTTTTTTTCCAGGAAGCAAATTTATTTTCAGAATTTCAATTTGTGCAATTTTATGGTTGATGGAAACACAGCCTGTATTCTCAATAGAGAACATAGAGCCAAATAGGAGTGATTAAATATTAACATTTCTTTCTGTTTTAGAAGTGTTTAAAAGTAAAATTACCTTCAGTTCCTCTGATAAGGAATAATTCAAATGAATTACATCAGACATTTAACCGCTGACAGAAACAAGAACAAGAATATTTAGGCCACCAAGTGGCACCAAGTGTTACATCCAGCTGTGTTTTAAAGTTAATCGTTGCACACATAGCACATGATGCTAACCAAGTTAACTTTTCACTTATCTCCAAATGGTCTTTTTATTTCTTCAATTAGCATTTTGGTAAAAAGTCCATGATATCCACTGGCTCAAAGCCATGACTGATTAGCCTTGCGGGCTGATTGCATTTTTACTTCCACAGTTTTAATGTGACATCGAATTAAAATGTGAGATTTTGAACTTTTATCTCACTTGACATATTTAACAATGAAATGTTGGCTTGTTTTTGGTTTATTCCTTTGCTTTGTTTCCCCATGAAGAAGCCCTGGTTGTACAGGCCAGTAGCTTTTTTTAAAATTTATTTATTTTTTACCTGAAACCAATGATTGGAAACAGGAAAATGCTGGCGAACTTCATCACCACTTTCTTCAATTCTCCATAATGAAACCCTCAGAGATATAGAGTCATATTCAACAAATTAGAATATGGATTCAGATTAAATGTACCTTCAAAAAAAAAAAAAAAAAACTACAAGCAGGTTTTAAACGTGTTACACGTTAAGCTCACGTCTCTATATTAAAAGCGTTTGTTTTTGGTCTGATGTAATATTCTATTCTATTAGCTGTGAATTGAAAAAAAAAAGAGTCATAATTAGAAATGAAACACTTGAAAACAATTATCTTGCATAATTTAACAACATAATGTGTTTTACTTAGTGAAGTGAGTTACTGAAATAAATAAACTTCTTAATAATATTGTAATGATATACTACATAATACCGTGCGCGTGCTCTGAACTTCGTCTAAGGTTTCTCAAAGCAGTTTGGAGTGATCTGGAGTCTGTTCTGCGGGTGAATGCAGTACGAACGCCGAGCGCATTGTGCGTTCTGGCAGCAGACTGTAATTTGTTCGTCACGTCATTTCTTAAAGAGCGTTGTCAGATTTGCTAATTTTCTTCATCACGGCTTTTAAAAACACTAGAAAAGATCTGGGAGCTCTACAACTGACGCGCTGCATACAGAAGTCGGGGAGTCGCATATTTGTTCATTAGATCATTAAAGCTCTGCTGCAATGACTTCATCTTGTTATACTTTTTTTAATGTTTTTTGCATATTCGCAACACATTTACATAGAATTCATTACATTGATAATTGAATAATTTGCGTTGGAATTATAAAAATGATTGGTTGTAGGGTGAGGCACAGCTTTCGGGTTTGTGGTAGGAACCGCTAACTAAAACGGTAGTTACGCTAATCCTAAACGGCTAATCCTAAAGCGTCAGTTCTGACAGTGCTAAAGCGCTACACCAACATGGTATTTAGTGGAAGTTAAAGCTAAAGCAGTCAATTCAACCCTTTCCACGCTGTCAAAACGCAAAAGCGCTAAAGCGCTATGCTTTTTAGTGGAAGCTAAAGTGCTACGATGACATTTTCAAAGTTTACGCTAACACTAAGGCGCTACACCAAACATGTCATGCAGTGGATGCTGAATTGACTTGTTGATATTTTCATAGCTAACAAAAATGCTAAGGCGCGACACCAGCACAGTACTAGTGGAAGTTGATGCTAAAGCACGCAATTGAAAATGTCAAACCCTGTTGACATTTTCAAAGCTAAGAAAAATGCTAAAGCGTTATACCAGCATGGTGCTTAGTGAAAGCTAATGCTAAAGCGCGAAATTCAACCATGTTTATATTTTGAAAAGCAGCAAAAATGCTGAAGCACTAAGCAAGCAATTAGCTCGGCTATTAGCGGGAGCGCGTCAACCACAGCAATCCTGGCTTCTGTTTGCAAGGTCGTCAGTGCATCTTATTGTTTTTATTTATTTAGAATTTTTATTTTCAAATTTCTCCAATTCACCAATGTTCTAATTGCCGCCATGTTTCAGGCGACCGCTACATATACATTTGTAGCTTTAAAAGTCAGGCGCCTTCTTGACATTAGTAGATTTTGCGTTGCTCTTAAATGTGATAAAACTGCACCAGCAAAAAAGATGTTTCACAAAAGAGTTTCTGCTTCTAATCTTCCCATGGGAGGGTTAGGGTTAGGGTTAGGGTTAGTGTCTAGTTTGCACACATATTAGTGGTCCAGACTCACTGTGTCTTCACCCCACTTCTACCTGGACTCCATACCTGTCAAGATTCCAGGTAAAAAAAAAAAAAAAAATTTTAAAAAGCAGACAAAAGAAATTCAGCTCCACTTTGGACAGCGATAACTCAGAAGAACCGTCCTCTAAGTGGACGGTTCTTTACGGCTCAGAATCCTGTCGGAGTCCTGTGTTGTTCTCAGCAAGGTCATTGTGAAAGCCGGAGCTGAAATCCATCTGCCTCCCCAGCAGGGGTTAGATTGGAATCCTAATATTATTTAACTAAACATATATTTGCTTTGCGAAACGGTTCAGCTCTCAGCATGCTGAATTAATGGGTCTTAACCCCAGAACAGGGCAAATAGATTGGTGATTGCTGTAATTAGCAGTTGAGTGCTTTCCTTGCTTGATCCTTCAACCTTTCTGATTATCCAGCTACACTCAAAGGCTTGTGTATGTGCTGAAGGGGTGTAAAAAGAAATCAACAACTTCTAATCCATTTAATAATTAACTTTGCAGCTTAATAGTATTTGTTGTGGACAATATTTCACTGTCACCCACTGTTTAACATGCTTCTTGATACTTTAGACGTACTTTGGCTTAACTAAAAAGAATATTCAGCAGCTAAAATGATCACATCTCAACATAAGTTTCTACATTTCCCAGCAACAACAAGAATGGCAGCAAAATTTCCGTGACATTTGGGCTCCTTTTGCAGGACAGGGTCGGTGAGACGGTACAGTAAGTACCAGAGTGAATCAGCCACCCAGACTTTTAACTGCTCATTGATGAACTGCGGCTGCTAAATGACCCAGTAAAAAGACTGGTTGTAATGGGCAAGTGGCGCCTTTGTGATTCCTGCTGAACGCAGCAGTGGGATGTGATCTGCTCAGGAATCGCATGCTGTGCTTAACCTGTTTTGGGGTCTATCCCCCCTCCACAAATATTGCGGGAATAAAGACGTATGAAAGGAATTACAATAGACTGAAGGCGTCCAGATTTGTTTTGTTTTGTCTCGATGGAGCTTTAATTTCAGGTCTGTGTCCGCCTGCTCTGCTCTGAGGGCGCAGGTAGCCTCTCCTGTGCAGCACGCCTGACGGTGCATGCGCTGAGTCAGAAGAGGGGGAAAAAAAACTATTCAGCAGTTTCCTGCAGTGTGCTCAGAGTTCAGTGACCCAGGCATGTGGACACAAAATGGCCCACAGCCACTCGGCTCGCGTGGCGTTTTGTATCCGCAGTCGGAGGCGCCAAGCAGCAGGTTGCAGAAAAAACACAGAAGAGACTGAAACACGTGTAGATAACAACACAATCGCTCCAACATAACGTACTAATTATATTAGTACATCATATTAATTATATTATATTATATTCTTAGTTCATCTTCAGCTAATTGTTGTGAAACGTAACATTATTATTGCTTTCATCACTATCTTTACTATTACAAATATGAGTAAAAAGAAAAGATATGTCTTTTCTAATTTGCGCTGATTCCCTGATTAATTCTGTTTTTCTTACATTTTTATGTATTTTTTTAATATTTTATATATCTATATACATCTCTCTGTATAAATATATAGATATGTGGTATAGTAAGTAGGAACAAATAACAAAGTAAAGTTTAAATTATTTCTTGTGCTATTAAATTCATAGATGGTATAAATCAGGGCTCTTTGAATCACTATAATTAATTTAAATCCCGATTGAGAACCTTTGGAGTTTCCTCAAGCAGAAGATCTGAGGGTTGAATGCAGTTTATATCAAAACAGCAGGTCTGGGAAGGTTTTCTGACATCCTGCTAAGAAATTCAAGCAGAAAACTTTCTACAAACTCACAAGTTCAAGGTCCCATGTTAACGTGTAACTCCGTCTGTTAAGATGTTTCTGATTGAAACAGCTTTTGAGTTCAGTACAGTACATGTGACCACTTGATGCTGCACATTCAAATAATGATATAATCCATAAAATGTTTAGAAAATCTGCTGTGCATAATAATTTGAAATGGTGCATTTTGAGTTTTTTATTTTTGAAACAAATACTGTTCTCATGGGGAGCTTTGTTCAGTAAAATTTGATTTATACTGTAATAGTTCATGACTTGGAAAATTATACTGACCATTATTTGCATTGACCATTTAAGAAAATCTGAGAAAGTGTCACTGGCATAACAATTTGGAACACAGTGTAAACTTTCTTTGATCGAAGTCGGATGTTTAAAACGAACAGAAAGTGAAGGACTGACTTTATGCATCGAAGCTGTTCGTCCACAAACTTTATCTGACCTTAGCTCATAAAAAGTGCATTAAAGTGCATCGTGTTGATTGATGATTTCATTATTTCAGTATGGCGTGAGCTTTTAGTTTACATGCATGTCATAAATAGAAAGAAACGAAGAGATTTCTAAGTATTTGACCTGTGGATCTCTGATAAGCTACATCGTTAGGAGCCAGAGTGGCAGCTAGGCAAAGAGGATCAGAGTCAGAAGTCACAGCACAAAACATTTTTCAGAAAACTTTTAAAGCTAAATAACCAGTTTTAACTCTCAGCTAGAGATATATTTTTTTTTTAGTAATACAAAATGTTTTTCTAAAGATGGTTGATAATAGTGCAGTGTGTATTTTAGGCTACAGATTCACGGTTTCCTCTGGAAAACCTGCCATCCATGAGGGCAGCAGCACCAAGGCAAGTCCGCCAGCGGCCCGTCGTGTCAATGTGTTGAAAAAAAAAAAAAAGTGAAAGTTACAAAAATTTTGAAGGTGCGCAATCATAATTTGGAAATAACAGCGTGTTAGGCTAACGGGCAGATGCAGGGATGTGTGCTCAACCACACGCACCCAGTTCCAGACTCGACTATAAACCGAGCTCAAACCGTCTTTACTGCCACAATTACTGGTGTATTTAAAAAAAAAAAAAAAAAAAAAATCATGTTTAAAATAAACGACACTTAGTCTGGCGGGGTGAAAGAAAAGCCTGGTGGCCCGCCAGGCTCGTGATACATCGACAGAAACCCTGAGATTGTCTAAAACAGTTTATGATTTGTGGAACTTTTACTGTTTTGGACAAAAACTAAAAAGGGAATTTCTAGTTTCATCCAGAACATGGATGAAATCTCGTCTGGTCTCGCTCCTGTCAACCCAGTGTTGTCTATGTACATAACAAAATGCTACTTTTTAAAAAATATTCTAAAATGATGCCCAAAACATTTCAAAAATATAATTATACACAACAAATGGTAAACATGTTGGGGTTTTGTTTGTTTTTTTTTTCGTTTTGGAGAAAATTTTCCAACAACCTGAGCAGATGCAGTATTTAGCTGATGTATTTTAGTAATAAGACTAAATCGCAGCTTCTTGCTTTAAGCTTTGCAGCACTCTATGGATCCAGGGTGCTAATATTTTTATTTTTGTTTTCTAAGCACTTCGCCTCCCTCTTCCTGTGGTTCCTTCCTGCTTATTGCCGAGCGCTCCGGCATTTGTTGAATATTCACCGATAAATTAAACAGTGCGGCACTCGGGAGGCGGTGGAGGGAGGCCGAGCTGGGAGGGTGGGCGGGGTGAGGAGAGAGGGGGGGGGGGGAAACGGCGAGAGATGAAAAAGAAGAGCTGGGAGAAGAAAGAGACAGGAGGGAAAGAGAAACAAGGATGGATGGAGGTGATTTTGCGCATCCAAACTCTGCACGCGGCTTTCTTCTCCTCCTCAAACGAAACACTGGAGGCGAGAGCTGCAGCGAGGCGCCACCGAGAATACTGGATGCTCCTTCCTCCCCTCCCTCGCTTTCTTTCAATCCCTCCCACATTCTCAAGGAATCAATAGTCGCAAATTAATCATTGTGCCCACAGCACTTTGAGCAACACGGAGACACGGAGAGACGGTTTGCATAAGGCAGCGAAGGCATCGTCAGTGTGTATAATCGCACTTTCAGCGCGTCGAGCTTGATTAGATGTTATTCATTGTTGTTTCACTTGTTTAGGGATGAGTAATCATTGTTGTCATGGCGATGGTTGCTCCCCCTCTGCCCTCCCTCCCCACCCCCACCCCCGGTTAGGTGCACCTCATGTCATTTTCTGGAAGAAATTTATCTTGCCTGGGTCGGAACATCAGCAGTGGGGGATTTTAAAGTGCCGGATGCCTGAAGAGGCCGATCCTTGTTCGGTTGGAGGATCTGCTGATGTGTTGCTTTCATTAACCTACATTTTGGTAGCAAGACTCGTTGCTCTATTCACCGCTCTGGTAAAACTCGAAAAACAGATGGTAAACGTAAGATGAACGAAAGTTATCTCTGACGTGGGCAGGGAAACTGAAACAGGATCTTAGTTTTGTTGTGCCACTCATTTTCTTTATCGCTAAATACAACTCAGTGCCTTCAGAAGTTATGTAACGTCTTTGTGTATTGACCCTTTGCATTTATGTCGCATAACCACTTACATCAAAGCAGACTGAAAAGTTTACAAAAGTCTAGATGCTAATAGTTTGTTTCGTCCCTGGTAGGTTACATGATGGTGTGGCATTTCCTCCACGGCTCCTAATGAAGGGACTGAGATTGCGTGCAATAGTCATCTTAGTATGAATACAGTTGTTCTTTAAAGCTCTCAAGAGGTTTGTTGGAGAACATTACTGAAAGAAAAAACAGCCCCAACCAGTCAGGGTTAGGTTATAAAACTGTTGCACAGCACTGTTCAATCCATCGCCTAAAAATTAAAATAGTGTGGCAAGACTACATTCCTGCCACTGCAACCGAAAGGTGGGGCAACAGTAGGATTATTTGGAGAAGCTGCCAAGAAGTCCTTGGTAACGCCAGAGGATGCAGACAGCCACAGCTCAGGCAAGATAATCTAATTACTTCTCATGCCCTCCACAAATCTGACCTTAAAGGATAAGATCAACACTGGACGTTTGGGCCTCCAGGCAAAGTGCTGTTTGACGAGATAACCAACACTGCACATAACCTTGAACAAACCACACCTATGTTGAGACATGCTGATGGTAGCGTTGGCTGTGACCGTGTCGTTTTTTCCTCCGTACGGATAGGAAACCTGTCACATTTGATAGAAGGATAGATGAAGCTAAACACATGATGGTCCTGGGACAACGACTCCTGCGGTGCGTTCACACCAGGCCCTGTCCAGTCTGCTTTAAAAGTCCGGTTTGTTCTGGGGAGGTGAGCGGACCTCCTCAGATGTTGCGAATGAGCGGCTGAACTCTGATCCACCTCCCAAAGCTTGGTCTCTCTTGGGGTGATGTGAACGCTGGCGCAATTTGAATGCATGTGTGAATGCCAAGCACGCCGGAGACCGCTCCAAAAAGCAGAAAGCAGGCGACGGAGAAGGGCATTCTGGGTAAATGCAACCAAAACAAACAAGTGGTCTTTTGCCAAAGACAAAAGAGAAACGCTAAAATGGCTACAACCTGACACCACTCCGTTTTTGTTGACATTTTGTAAAGAAGGAAGTTGCTCTCAGGGTCTTCTTCAGAGGTTTTCATGGCAGCATCACCACAGGCAAGGAAGTGAAAGGGTTTTTCAAAGAGTCGGCACAGTGCAGTGTGAAAGAGAACCGTTTTGGAAATATAACAAATGTTGCAATTTTGTTGCCCGATCAGAGTCTGCCAGACTAATAAGTGTGAAAAAAACTCTAAAAATCTGCACAACACTAAAGAAATGGAAAGTCGCCTCCTTTCCAACCAGACAATGATCCGAAAATATGACCAGATCTCAGGGTGGAATAGAAATGTATGCTGCACGTTTTAGAATTGTGTTCACTGTTTCATTGTCCCTTTAAATTCACAACTGCCCACTACTTTGTGTTGATCTGTCCCATAAAATTCCAGTAAAATACAAGAACATTTCTGGCTGTAAAGTCACAAAATGTGAGGAAGCTGAAGGCATATCATTGCTCAGGACGAAACACGTTCAGGGGACAATTGGGCCCATCGAGCTTCGTGTCATTACAGGAGAGATTGCCTCTGTCAGTAAAAGTTTGATCATGAAGCAAATAAAAGGGAGGAACAGATGCAAACATAAACATCGTGGCACGAAACAGAGGCAAGAAGGGACTAAAGGAAAGGAAAGAAAAGCAGAGAAAGACGGCGACGGGTTGACATGCGGCAAACAACATCTGCGAAGGGTGGGAGAGCGAGCCGTGGACGTGTTCAGCGCAAACTCTTTCCAAACAACATCTGCGCAGAGATCAACATCTGTAATGAGCCAGGGAGGCGAGGTGCGAGGGGGAAGGAGCGAGGTGCCGAGGTGACGAGTGATGCCGGCTTGAGCGGCTCTCAGTCGTGGGTGATGTCGACACAGCGAGCAACGTTGAGGACCCGTGAAGTAGCAGCTCGTTTGTGTTCCCCCAACCTCAGACGCATCCGGCCGCGGCAGAAACAGAACGCTCGATTGCCGCGTTGCTGAACTGGGGGGGAAAAGAGACAGTAGGCGAGCTCTTTGGGAGGCGTCATCCATCACAAATATAGCTTATTAGCTTTGTTTACTTGCCACGCCTATTGCCGTTTATGGCCGCTCCGGCTGCCGCAGCAATCAGCGCGCGATTACCAGCGATCGAACAGTAAGGGTTTTTAACGCTCGGGTTTCTCCAAATAATGTTTATGTGCAAATGAATTGCTTTTATAATTACAGTCAGGTAGCAAAATAATTGCTAGAGTTGCAATAAGTCAGTGTTATTACTACAGGTGCCCACGTACGCCCATTAAAGTCAAGTTATATTGTTCGCTTTGGGATAATCCACAACAAGATTGTGTTGGTTTTTTTTTTTTAAATGTATTAATGGAGGACATGCTGACTTTCACCTTTATTTCTTATTTCGTGTTTCATTAGATTGCATGACACTGACGTTTTGTTTTTCATCCAGACTTTGATGATGGAAACAACGGTGGGGTCTTGATTATTGCCGGAAAATCCCAACAACAACAACAAAATCTTCCTCTGTGGAAGACGTCGAGAACCGTAGAACGGCTGTCGGGCTCAAAACTTGTGCGACATTCTGCTAATGTCGACGAAACACAATTTCACAATTGCAGTGTATCCATTAAATGAGAAACACAATTAAAATCACACACTAATAAGTCTGTTTGAAAAAACTTTGCCGTACTTCTTTCATAGATATGTAACACGAGAAAAATACTGTAGGCACTGAGAAAGCTGTTGACGGTTCTTTATTAAAGTGTATCGGTAATATTTGGGGTTTTTTAAAGGATTGCGCTTGATTGTACTTCAAGTTATTAATGTATTTTGTGTTTTAAGTCTTGTCCTTCTTCATTGTAATGTTAAACACTTTACATTCCGCTGCGTATAAATGATGCCATACACATAAACTTGTTTTGCCTAATATATTTGCCTTGATTAAATTATTTTCAACATTCCTTTGTCCGCAGCCGTGTTTACTTTCCCACATAATTGGTTTCGGGTGAGGGTAATAATAATAATTTACTCTATCAGCCTGCAAATGTATGCTTTCAGAAAATAAAAATCGTATCACAAACGTCCTTCTCTTGGCTTTCTGCCTGGCAAACGTTGAATCCAGGACATTTTTTTCATAAAACGGCCTCCTGAGATCCCATCAGTGCTCGGCGTGGACCTTGTCGGCATGACCGGCCCGCGCCAGGTTTACAGTCCAGTGCGTTATCGTCTCCGGTTGCTATGGATCTCTGTGAGTTTTTTTGCACAGCTGTTGCTATGCAGGGGAAGCCGGCGAGCGAGAGCCAGAGGCCCATGCAGTAGATGAGTCATAGCCTCCAGCCCCCACACCCTTCACAGTCATACCCCCTGCTTTCCTTCCACTGACTCAGTGGGACTTCACACACACACACACACACGCACACACACACCTGGACAAACACACAAACGCAGCTTCTCGTTGTTTCTTAGCAATCCTCTTGGTGGTGGCCTAATCTGTTAACATGTCTTCCCTGTGGATAGCAGCTCCTGGGTCGTATTCTGATGTGTGCATGCACACACACCCATCAGAATACAATTTTTTATTTATTTTTTTTTTTTTTGATGCATGCATACAGCAGCACGCACCGCTGCACATGCAATGCACACGCAGCTCATATATAATACATGCAGACCGGGACACACATCTTCACACACACGCAGGCGCACGCAGGGCCGCAAGGCGCATTCCATCCGAGTCGCGCAGACGCATGCGAACGTCAATAAATTCGCTTTCAGAGGCGCGCGCTCACACGTACTCCCTTTGCCCCGTGTTTCTGCTTAGTCAGCACGTTTTTTTTTGTTTTTTTTTTTTAAGGAGGAATTACCGTGGCGACCGCTTCCAGACGTGCCATGTGTGAATGTTAGCTTTGATGTCGCTGCGTAGAACTGACTGGCCAAAAACTGCAACATAGCTTCATAATGTTTCAGACGGTTTTTGTGACTGTCCTCTAGTTCCCATGCTAGATTAGCTTTGAGCTCTAAATCTGATATTTTATCATATTTCCATGCTTGCCTCATATGCCCCACAGTGACGCACATAAGGTCAGAGCAGCTGTGGCCTCACCTGCCCCACTGTTTTCTCCAGGCTTAATTTTTTATTTTACTTTTTTTTGTTTTTTTTTGCTCCAATCTGAAGTGCTTCTCTGCTTGTCTGGTCATTCCTATAAAAAATTAAAAAAAATTTAAAAAATCCAAAAACCCTTCAAACAAGTGAGAAGCACTGCGACCTTTGACCTTGACATGTACTTTACGTGTCTTTTTCTGAAAGCCAAACGGCTGGCTCTTACTTTTAAAAACAACAGCGACAAAAAAAATGAAGTATCCAATAATTACGCGTGGTGTTTTCATGTCTGTAACATTTTTTATTTTAAACAAATTCTATTAACACAGCGTGTTTGTGCATACTTCACAAAGTGTGCACGAGCGTAAAGAAACCTTGATATTTCTATGGTTTCTTCAAACTTCACGCTAGTCGTTTTTTTTTTTAAATGACTTGAACTTCCCTGACCACACAAACCAGGCGCAGTGACCTCATCACCAATCTGAACGTGTTCGCGTTTTGCCCCTGACATATTCGCCTGCTGTATATTTGCTGCCAGGCTGAGAGGTGTGCGTTTGAACGTGGGGTGAAAGATGCAGGGGATCAAAGATTGGGAGACAAAGAAGCCCGGCGCTGCTGCTAGCATGACGGCTATTTATAGCCGAAATGCCCCAACTCTTGTTGCCTGAACTCATTGTCTGCCCCTTTCTGTCTCTTCCCCACTCTCGCCCTCCAGCCTCTTTACCCTTTTTTTTTTGTTCCTCCATCTCATCTCATCTCACACACACACACCCCCTCTCTCCTCGTCTTTTCATGAATTCAAACGCTAATTCTCCTCATCCCTCTTTTCCACGTTTCCCTCCCGCCGTCCGTTTCTCCATTTTCTAATTTCTGTAATTTCCTCTGTTCCTTTTCCCCTTCATATTTGTGCTCTCTCATTAGATGTTGGGTCAGTGCTTCCTGCTCAGCAACCCTCCCCCCCCTCACCCTCACTGATGATGCTCGCTGGTGTGCTGTTTCTTTAGTAATGTTACGCAACTGCCATCACAGACACACTGGGGGGCATGGGATGGTCGTGGGGCAAGGAGGAGGAGGAGGAGGAGGAGGAGGAGGAGGAGGAGGAGGAGGAGGAGGAGGAGGAGGAGGCAGACGGCGCTGGATGGGGCGGGGAGATGCAGCGTTGGAAATGTGAAGGGGCGGGAAAAAGAAAAATAAATAAATAAATAAGATTAGCCTCCTTGCCGTTTCATTGGTCGGAAACCCACTATGTCGCTTTGGCCTGGTCGGTTAGCCTTCGTTAGCTAATGGCCGATTCTGACCCGTTTACGTTTGCGCCGGTGTGAAAATGCATTTCACGTTGGATTTATGACCAAAACTTGGTTCGTTCGTTGTAGTCAAAACAGGCAATAAATCAACTAATCGCTTGATAAATTACAATTGAGCTCGATAATTTCCATTTGCGTGAATTATGTTTTTTCCCTTTTCTCATGTCTCTCATGTCTCAAACATCTGCTGCTTTGGTCTCGGTTAGCCGTTTTGTTTGACGTCTCTTCATAATTCATTTGTTGTTTCTGTTTTGTTTACTTATTTTGGTTGTGTAAAATGGTTCCAGTGTTAAATGTAGAATTCAGCGTTTATTCATTTTTTTAAAAGGGTTCACTTGCATTACTACTCCATTACCACTCTACAAGGTGAAAATTGTCCCAAAACAAAAATATTATCGTTCATCGCGATATCGTCTGGGACAATTTATCGTGCAGCAATAATTGTAATTGTGACCGGGCTAATTGTAATCTATTACAAATACAAAATAAAAACTATAGTATATTATTTTAGGTATGCAACCAACATCCATTCTCATTTTAACCGCACCACAGCGGATATGAGGCACTTCCAGAGCTCAAAGTATGACTTCATCTTGAATTATTGAATACATCTGTAGGTTAATTAAGTTGAATGGAGCTTTTAGAGCTGGTGAGTGTTCAGCGTTGATTATTAATATTTGAAGGTGCTAAAATAGCCTCGACAGATGCAGGTGATTTTGCGATGAAGAAGTAGGCTGGGATTTTGGCAGCCAGATAGCGGTGTGCTGGTAGGCGCTGCGTTTCTTCTGCAGAGGGAACGGTCCTGGTGCAAACCTTGGCTCTGTGCAGTTTGCTTTGCTCCATATGAGCGCGTGGGTTTTCTCTGCGATTCCTCCCACAGTTCAAAACCAACACATTTTATGCAGAGGTGCACTGAGAAATTGTGTTAATGTTCAGCTTTATCTGACCTGACGGATCACCATCAAGTAGGAAACGAAAACAGACCACGCGACGACACTTCAGATAGTGAGAGCTTTCAGGTTGTGTTTGAAATTAATCAAATATTTTGGAGTCAAATTGAAATCCAGTGTTCTTCCGATCACTGGATGCACCAAAGAATTAAGCTACAGGACATAAAGACAACACTCTTCAGTGTAGAAGTTTCTAGCCTGATTTTTTTTTTTCAGTATTGGCAATGCGTCAAACAAGTTGAGGTTCGACATTGTAACGTGACAAAACGTGTGCAACTGCGTCTGCAAGACTGACCGGTACGAGGCAAAGTCTGCGTTTTGAATATGTTATGAGATTATTATTGGGACACACTTTTTGCATGAAATGGTTTTAGCAAATCCTGTAAAACGGACCGTCAGTCTGCGGCCACATTTTACTCCATCTCCGCTGCACAGAAAGTCACAACAAAACAGTGTGCACAGAAATAAACACCAATCTATATTGTTTTCATAAATGGACAAACTTTTTTTTTTTTTTTTTTTTTTTTGCCCCATTTATCAGAGTTTTGCTATGATGCCAAAAAGCTCTGCGAGTCCATCACTTTTTTTTCCCCTCCTCATGTCCCCCCTCTGTTTTTTCCCAGCTCCAGCTGTCTCTCTCCTTTTCTCATTTCCCCTCTTTTCCTCTTGTCCTCCTTTTATTAGGTCCTGTCACTCCTTTTTTTATCGTTTTTTTTGTGCCAAGGGTATTCATCAGGGTGGGAGGAGGAGGAGGAGACGGGAAGCATTGCGGAAAGTTTCACTAAACAAAACTAGGATAGAGCAGCGAGGGGACAGGACGGAGCGTTGTGGGAGAACTGGAAAAGGGGGACAGCATGGCTCTTCCCGGAGTTTGGCTTTGCTCCCATTTGAAGACGGGTTTGTTTGTTAAAGGGACGAGTTGTAACTGATTATAAACCAGTCTTCCAATTCACAAAAAACGTGAAACTTCAGGGTAGCTAGCTTACATCTTGTCTCTATCATATTTTCTAAAAACAGTCGCGTTTGCATAAATTTTGGTTCACCTGAGTGTATTGTGTTTCCACAATAACTGGAAGAAGTTTCATATTTACTCTGGAACTGATCAGTAAAATTATTATAATGTAGACATGAGCTCTAAGAGAAATCACAGCTCAAAATGAAATGAATGTAATTGTTGTCTTGCACCAGCTTCATTAAAGCTGCACTATGTAACCTTTGTTTTATTTATTTATTTTTTTAATGTATTTTTTAAAACTGTTATGTCAAGACATAAACTTTGACAAAGACGAGCTTCTCCCGGCGCAGCTGATGCTATCTGCATAAATACACTGTTGTTGCAAACAGCGAACCAGAGCCAGGAGGAGGGTCTTAGCGCTGTCAATCATGTTTGTGTACAATTGACACTCTCTACCTGAATTGGTTGACTTACTAGAAAATCCTTTTGGAACCCATTGCTTTGAATCGTTATAGTTTTACACACTGATAAAACTAAACAGGTTTAGTTTTGTTAACTTAGAACAAAAATAATATCCTTAGAAAAGTACAATTAACTAATTTTATTTACACAAGATTTATGCCAAACATAAAAGAGGAAGCTGTGATGACTAAAAAGTTGAATTACATTTAACATCCAGTGTGCAGCTATTTTCCACCATGGAGCCTGTTATGAATGCTCCGGCTAGCTAGCTTAGCCGCCGACCTTCCTCCTGGCTCTGATTGGTCGTTTGTGACTGGGAGCTTTGCACTTCTGCAGTCAGCAATAAGAGCTTTGGGAGAAAGTGAGAGAGGACAATTTATCATTTCATTTTGCTATGTTTTTTTTTTTATTTTATTTTCATGATTGAATTATTTTTAATTCATCCATTTTCATTAGGGTAATTTAAATATTTCTCTCTTATGCTGCGCATACACTTATCTTGCAGCTCTGCATGCTTCCCCAGAATGTTCAGTCTTAAAGGGCCACACACACTCTGCAAATGTCAGTCTGCCTTCACCTATCAGCTCCATATTTTTTTCCCTGGCGTCAACGCTCTTCCTGTGGCTGAAAGGTTGCAAAACTTTGTACTTGTAAGTCGAGAGGCTCATCAGAAAACCTGCAGTTCTATTTGGAGACAAGTGTGCCTCTGACTGAAGCGCCAATGTTCTTGTTCCAGTTGTGCGAGCGACACACCGGTGGCACATCACAAGGCCCCGCTGCGAGCAGCAGAGCTACAGCTGCTGCAGCTCTGTCCTCCGTCATAAAGGAAGAACGCGATTTGCGCCGTCTTACCGCTTTAAATGTCAGGAATTTTTCTGTGAGCAAAGAAAAGTGTTTACGGATGTTTATGGGACATTTAGAGAGGGGAGTTTTTTTTCCCCCAGGCACCCAGACGTGAGATATACATCAGTGTGATTTGTATTTACGGTCTCAGTCTACCTGAAGCTCACATGTTCTCGTGTTATGCTTTATGGTGGCAGCGATAGATTGGCCTGTGGCTACGAAACAGACGTACAAAAGCGATAACTTCTAAGTCAAAGGTATTAATTTTCTTCATTGTTACCTTTGATTGCCTTTGCTGAATTTGTGCTAATTGGCGGTGAGGTAGAGATAATTGTCTGGAAAGGTGAATCAAAAATCTGCTGGCAGTTAAATGCGGCACACAAGGTTCACTTTTTTTTTCTTTTTTTTTTGCAGCAAAACATTGACAGCTTTTTTATGGTCCCAATAAAAACTTTCAACCCACCAGCTACCTCGACTGGCACTCTTCTAAAGGATAAAACAGAACAGACTGAGCTACAATGATTAGCTTTATGTCGTCTCGTTTGTGACATGGGCCATACGGGTGATTGCCAAGGGTGGCATTAGAATTGGGGAGGACGGGATCTGGTCAAACCTGTTACATCTTGAACAGGTTTCTAATTCAATAGGTTGTTGGTGATCGCTTCATGTGACTCGTGCATTTGATCCTGCTCCGGGGTTTAGATGGAATCTACAATCTGCGATCTCCAATGTAAAATTATCCGTTTAAACGTCATGTTTTTATTGCCTCCAAGTAGAAAATCACCATAATTCACAGAAAGGCTCTCAAATCAATCTTTATAATGCATTGGAGTGACAGAGTTCCTGAATTAAATGGACTTTATAATAATAAATAATAATGCAATTTACTGCACTGATTGACATTCAAGTGTTTCAGGAAGCTTTCATCATTCATGCTACTTTTAAAAAACAATAATCATTTAGAAACGTGGACTGTGGATGCTATTTGCAGCAGAATTTTAAATAAATAAATGAATATTATTCTCATCAGTTTTTTTGTACAGCATCTCATTGCAGAGCACAGGTCCCCCTTCTGAAAATAAAAAAAATAAATAACTAAAAAAAAAAACAATGGGAACCCCCCCCCCCCACTCCCTCAACAGCTCACCCAGCAGTGCTCCGAGTCGCTGCGTGGCTCTTTTCCGCCGCGCATCAAGCTACTGTACGCGTTGTGGGTGCACACATGTGCGAGCCTGCTGATAGGAGAAGTAATTGCTTACTCTAAATTAGTTAGAGCAAATGGGGTAAGAATCTAATTCCACGTTTATTACAATTATCTTTAATAGGTCTTTCTATTGTCGAATGTGTTCTGAATTTGTGCAGAAATGAAATACGCTGTCGGGGTTCAAAGATTAAAATGAAATGCAGCTCACAAGAAGTTGCTTAATGAAGTGAGAGCTTTCTGCTCTTATCTCCATTCTGTCTGCGTCCAACTTTTATTTGCGCAATGTGTTACATTGTTCAGATAATAATAAAATATTTTGGCTTTTATTGCACATTTTATTCTCATTCGTAGCCGTACAAATAAGTCTGAAACATCCACACAATTAAAGCAGTTCCATAAATCTAAATATGTTCATGTGAACTTTTGTGAGAAAGAAAAAAGTCTGTTGTGTGAAAGTTTAATTAAAAGTTTTCAAGGTTAAGACTGACACAGCTTTCCCACGAAACACTTTAGAAAAACTTTTTCATGACTTTCGATGACCTTCAATATAATTTCCCGCCACCATAAAGAAAAGTGCATGACTGAAAGACTAACCCACCGAGCTGAGCTACAGCAAACATGGGGAAGTGCAGGCAGACGCTGAGGAACGTAAATGACAAAAATGTGAAAATCAAGCCCACGAAGGCAGGTCTGAACTGAATGACGTCAACATGTTGACAGAGGAATCATATGATGATGATGTCAACACATGAAAACATATTATCAGTCATGCAAACACAATATTGTACATGTGTGAGGGATTAGCGGCTTCTACGAAGGTTCAGAACAGAAAGGTGTGGCACGTGGGCCACATTGGCGTCATACTCATTGTAAATGAATGTCGTTTTGTGGTGTTTTTTAATGTTATTTACTAGTTGTGATCAGACAGAGTTCAGAATTGTGGTTATAAAAATAGGGAACATACTGTATTATTCAACACTAGCTACAGTTTGGCATAGTTGCCAATAGAGGTATAACCGCTATCTAGCAGGCATACGTTGCTGCTACACAACGTATAAATAATAATTGAGTTATTGTGTGTTGCAGAATAAACAGGTTATTTGCTGTTACACACCAAATGTAACGCTTGAAGCTCAGAGGCCTTTTAGTTTTTTTTTATTTTTAAAGGTTAGCGACAGGCAGCCAACGTAACACAGGCGCACGCACCGCAACACCACTGGTCTTCAATTAGAAGCTTATTCGATGATTATATAAATCTATATTTTCGATAAGATAGAGGTAATAATAGCTACTGCAGCGCGCAGAGCTTCACCAAAACGAACAACGGCTCTCAGTTGTTCCAGGCCTATCGGGTCACAGGAAAGAGCCGGTCAGAAGAGTCGGCTCGTGCGTAAATGTCGCGCCACTAAGTCGCAGACTTGAGTCGTTTAAAGTGTAACGTCATTTTACCATGACAATAGCAGGCCAGGGAAGAGAGTGCGGAGGGTGTGAAGGTTTACAAATCAATATTAATTTATGATAGAGCCAGAAAGGAAAACAGGTGAGGACTGATGTCAGGCTCGTTTTTTTTTTTTTTTTTTACCTTTCAACATTTTTGTCATTATTTTCGCTCTATTTGTAAGGGAAGTGATTAGGTGACGATTAGGTTGTCAGCGGCAGTGAAACGCCCCGCTGATGTTCTGCACATTTACATGGCGAAATGTTTCTGTATGGTGACCTGTCAGCGGGTTTTGTTCTTCCTGCTTGGCTCTAAAACAGATGATTTCTACGCTGGCTTTATGTACCTTAGAACGTGCATCTCCGAAGCCATTTTATATTTTGAGAGAGGAGACACGAAGAGGAGAGGTTTTGAAATAAAGGAGCGAAAACTTTTGCTACAGGAAATAAGTCATGCAGCACATGAGATTTATAGCAATGTATACGCCTGAAAATCGGTTGTTAAAATTTTCATCCTGGATGATTTTCTTTTATTTTTAGTTAGTTCACGTTCTGATACTGTGCTGTAGTGTCTGTTGTGAATGAATACGTGAATGCCATGCAGGCAGTCAGAGTGAGGCAGAGACAGAAACGCACAACAGTCGATATTTTAATGAAATGTTTGTGGCTGAAAATGACAAGACAAAAAAAAAAATAAAAAGGTGAGACGTCAGGCTGGGTCATCAGTGAGGAGCTAATGTGTCTGTTAGGTGTGAAAAGTAGCATTTTTATTTCTTTTCATAGGGCAAACTGTCGCACTGACTTAAAGAGCAGTTCAAAAAGAACAAAGCTTATTTTCTACACTTTATATTTGTTGGTCGAACTCCTGTGTTGGCTTTAAAGCAGTTTTCTTACTAGCAGTTTTTCACTTACGGTTTCAGGAAGAGGCAGAACCACTCTAGTTTCTCATTTTCTAGAGCTGTGTTTTGAGGGCACCGTTTTCACTGATGAGCGTCTCACGTTCTTCGCTCGGTCTTTCTCCGAAGGTTTTCCGTGGTCTCCTCGAGTTCCTTGTTTTCCTCCTCGAGTCTCTAGCTGATCTTTTGTTTCCGAAAGGCAAGAACGAGATACAGACGTTGCCTGTGATGTTCTGCTCACGCGCTTAAAGCTATTATTTTTAGTCAAGTATAAATCATTACATTTAATTAGTACAATAAATAAATGCAATTTATAGTAATGGGTGTATTATTCGTATATGTAATGGTGCAGAAAAGGATTTTTTTCTTTCAGCTAGAGCTACTTAAATCTATTCTTCTAAATCTCAAAAAACCCTAAATGTCATTAATGCACACACTTGGTAGTAAAGAACAACTTCTTTTTTTTTTTTATTTCCATTTTTTTTTAACATCATTGGAAAGGTTAGATACTTTTAGATTCTGTAAATAACTCAAAATGCCAAAGTTTGAGAAACATTTCTTTAGTATTAGTTGTTTTGTTCTGGAAATATTCCTCAGGCGGCAGAAGGCCGACTTTGTAGTCGTCTTTGTGTGACTCTGGAGGTTCAAGTCAGAGTCCATCACTACTCTCAGGTTTCTGCTCTCCAGTTTCCCGCTGTAATAATTGAAGCTGTGCTTCGACCCCAGACGGTTCCCCTGCAGGTCCAGAGATGATAACGTCACGGAACGCAGTGCAGACGTCTGGGTGCGACTCAAACTTTGGCCCGACAGAAAAGTCCCACGAGAAAGAAAAACTACAAAAATATAAGACCTACGATCAACACATTTAAGGTCAACTCACATTTTGGTCAAGGGAAGAAGGACTGAACTTTTTTTTGTTTTCAGTCAGATTCAGGTGAGGTTTAAAAATAGAAACAGGAAACAAATTAAAGGACTGTAAAAATCAGTAGAATACATAAATAAATTGTAAGATTTTTCCTGTTTTCACAAATTTCCTTCCATTTCTCCTACTGGAAATGCTTTATGTGCGCCATTCGCAGAGTGTGTTTCACTCAGGAAGATTATTGGTGACGCACCGCCTCAGTTCTTCTCATGTCAGTGAACGCCTTTATTTCTTATCTGATTTCTATAAATATGGCTTAAATTAAAGCTGAGAAAATTGCTGATGTTTGTAAGTATTTTCCCTTAATATAAATCTATCAGCAGTTTGGTTTCTTACCCAAGAGAGGACTAAACAAATTCCTCTATCCTATTTGATTATTATGTACAAATAAACGGGGCAATTAGTTCATTTTTTGTCATTTATTAAAGATTTAAAAATTGCAGCAGCTACAGAGCGCCACAGCAATGGGACAATAAGCTGATAAAAAGTTGTAAAACTACTACAAATCATTTATATTCTGCTTTTCCTTGCTTAGTGTCGGCACGGAAACCCGTCGACATGACAACCGACGCAACATCTTCGTTAACCCGCAGAGCAGAGAGTAATATATTGACCAGAATGTCCTGCTGACTTCGGTCTCTCGTCAGGCTGCATTCAGACAGGTTTTCTACAGTTTCAGAGTTCACTTCAACCGGACCGAGACTGAGGTTTTAAGGCGGATCGGAGTTTGCTTTTCAAGTCCGTTTTGGAATTCAAATTTTCATTCAGAGCTCCCCCCCCAAAAAATCTGACTTTTTACACAGAGTCTGAGTCAGGACTCTAATCCTGGGTTGGTCTGAATGCAGCCTAAATGTTTCCAAGCTTTGGACAAAAATCCTGAACTCAGTTTGATGTGCTTTTGTCTCAGTGTTTTTATGCCACGGTGACTCTGGGGGAACAACTGAGAGGTTTTAAAAATCCTGACTGTTTTGCTTTTCCTGCTATTCCTTTAAATGCAAACCTGCGTCCACCGTTTAAAAAAAATATATTCTGCCAGTCACTAGAGCCTTTTGTTTATCTCTACTCTTAAAATGAACCTCTTGTTAAGAAGTGAAAAAAAGAAAGAGGAAGTAGAAAAAGAAAAAACACAATGATGGAAAGACAAAGAAAGAGACAGACGTAATGAGAAAAAGTAAAGAAAGAAAAACAAAAGGATAGATTCAGAAAGAAAGAAAAAAAGGACAAAAAGAGAGGAAGAAAGGAAACGCATAAGTCAATTTACAAATGGAGCTTCTTTTGAAGCACAAACCCAGTAATTGTTTCAAGATTATGAACGATGTGCAAAAAGTCAGCGATGGATTTGCATTAGGAGACGGAGAAAAAAAAAAAAAAACTGTGAAATTTTCTGTGGCTCACCTTCGTAATCCTGCAGCCTGAGCTAATGAAACAGTTCGGCTGTAAGGTCTCTAATTAGCAGTTTAGTACACACACAGGCTGATCCGTAATTACTGTATGACAAAAAGAAGAAAAGAAAAAAAAAACACATCGCCAAGTAACAGCTGGTCGAGAGGAGACACACGCACACGTTCACAGAAAGAAAAATATATTTCATATTGGAATAAGGGTGAAGATGTTAATACTACATAAAAGGTTGCCTGTGAGTGCTTTATCACATTACATTAACTTATCCTCAACGGCTGTGAGGTCAGCCTGTTAGCTGGGTTCTGATTGGCCCGTGAAGAGAGGGTCATTAAGGTCCCTTGTATTAGCATAAATCAGCCCCTTTTGCCCCTCTCCCCCCCCGGCTGTGAGCGTAAGTGGATGCCAGAGCCACTTTGACCCCAGAGGTGCAGGTTGATTTCAGAATAATAGTATCTCTTCCAGGTTTAAGCTGAATGTATAATTTAAAAGGGGCAATTTGGGAGAGCGACGCTTCATTACGACAACAGCGCAGAGACGGAGGGAGCGAGGGAGGGAGGGAGAACAGGATGGTTTCACAGTGAAGAGGGGAAAGCCGGGTCGACGTTGGCGCCGCTTAAATATGCAGATGGTTGTGTTAACAAAGACATGCTGGTTATGTCGTGACACAACAGTTGTTGAAAACGCTGAATTAAAGTACAGTAAGGGCGTGTACAGCGTAAACAAAATGAAATATTTATGTGCTCGCACGCGTTTTCTTTTGCAGAGATCCCTCACGATCTAAAGCAGATTCGCGGTCTAGGCGGGTTTTGGGTTCAGGTAAACGCTCCACAACTAGGGATGTTTGGGTCTTGTGGCAATGTGCCCGGTCCAGAAGGGCTACTCAGTATATTCTATGCCTTTGTGCTCTGAGTCGCGTCTCATCTGATCATCATTGCACGTGACAGAAAGTGAGTCGCCCTAAAAAGGCCTTTGGTGGTTTAGAGTCCAGAAGGAAAGGTGCGATTAATTCGTTTCAGGAATATACATGGAAAATTGTAATTATTCATTGTCAATTTACAAAGTCTGGTGTACATAAAATGAAAACTAAAACTTAAGCTAACGGTGAACAAATGGCCCCATGGCTACAATTAGCTTATCTCTCAGTTTTTTTTTAAAAATCCATGCTAAATTTAATTTTTTTAAATAATCTTGCAGTACATTTTTCTATGGTAGCTATTTATAAGACGTCCAAGTAAATTTTGTATGCTTATTCTTTATAAACATAACTGCACATTTGAGGTTTCGGCATATCTTTTCTCTTGTGAAACATTAAGAGTTTTAGGGAGCCCCCTGGTGGCTTGGGGTCGCCTAGGTTACCTACGCCTTGAGCTGGTCTAATCTATATATCTGATGTATTCACTTGTTTGGTCCGGACCAAACTTGTTTGGACTTTATGTTTTCCATTTGGTCCGGTTTGCTTTTACAACGTGTGTTTTTGCATGTGGACTCCACTTTGCACACAAAGCCATGTGGGTGGCCATCACCGCTTCACCTGGACAGAAAGGACAGTTGCAGGACAAAGCACAGAAAGGAAACAACCTTTGGAAGTCCTGCTTGTTGCGTTTGGGACGATTGGTGGCGACGGTGGTGGGAGTTCATCCGGTTTGACGCCTGCTTCGGTTGTTGTGTATGGGAAATGGGTTAACGACTGGATGTGTTGTGAAGTGCTTTGATAAAAACGCTGCACAAGTACAGGCCATTCACCATCTCTGTCGTTGCACATTACAACCGCGCTGTCCTTTTGAATGTCAAGAGCAGCTCATTCAACGCATGTTTTGTGATGAGACTAGATGCTGGTAGCAGCATCGCCAAACAGAAAACGGCAAACAGGGTACAATTGGAGTAGGATGTGCTAAACTTACCACGTTATCCGGCAGCTGTGACTCGTGAAGCCCGAAACGACGCATTTCCTGCATTTGATTTGTATTAAACCTATCTGCACTCGCACCAGAAGTGAACCGTACCAGAATTTGCTGGTACGGTTCACTTGAGCGCCTGAAAAAAGTGGCTCTGGTTCCGGACGGTTGGACCGAACCAGTCGAGTGCATCCCCACCTGCGCAAACAAAAGAAACGAATCTCAAACTCCGATAAAATCCTCGGTCTTGGTTTGATTAAAGTGAACTCTTGAATGTCCAGTGGACTGGAGACCGCTCCAAAAGCAGGAAGCGAACCGCAGTGCAGGGCATTCTGGACAAATGCAACCAAAAACAACAAAAGACTCAGGAGCTGCAGGGAGGAATGACTCGTGGTGCATCACCTCAAGTCTTCAGTAACATTTTATCACTTTACTCTAGTGGTCAAAGACTTTCTTCAAAGTCTCAGATACATTTCATCCAAAAGCCATCAGTTGCTTCTTTCATACGGCTTCAAAAAGCCAACATAAAATGTTCTGCACAAGCTTCTTCTACGTTGGTGCAATGAAATGTTCTTTTAATATGAAGCGCACAAGGCATTAGGAGACAGAGAAGAGCAGAGGATGAAGGAAGGGCTCGTGGCAGCCAGCTCCGTTCCAATGAAAATCTGGTCTCCGGAGGACAGGCGGCGACATCTACGCATGCGGAAGACCGACGGGAGGGCAGGTGAAAGACTCAGAGAGGGGGCTGTGTATGAGCGGGCGAGATCGAAGAGAGAAGGACAGGGAAAATGCAATTCCACATTACATGTGCTTGTGGTGCAGCGTGGGTGGGCATGTGTTGGAGTAAGTGAGGGAGCGTGTGAAAGGGATAGACGGAGAGAAGAAGAAACAGAGAGGGAGAGAGAGGGAGGGAGAGAGAGAGAGGACTGTGTTGGTGGAAAGATAAACAGCATGATGGAATTCCTACACAGTGATGCGTTTGTCAAATCGTGAGATAATCACATGAACGCACCGGCACTCATGGCAATAAATTAAACACAAACAGAGACACAAATAGTATTGTAATTAAAGCAGTGGGAGTGATGTGAACAATGTCTTCGCTGAATCTTCTACTTTGTATATCGCCTAGCAACTGCTATATCGAAAGTTTTATGACGCTGATGGGCGCAGACGTGTTAAATTACAGTCATTTGGTGTGCCGGTTCGCGGAGGACGCCGTTCGCACGGCGGCTACTGTTGTTATTCGGAGGACGTGTGAACACATCACGACGCAACAATATCATTTTTTGATGAAATATATGAACATATTTAGTCACTCAGTAAAATCTAACAAAGGGGATCACAGAGAGGCTGCACTTCGACTGTTACATCTGTTGCTTTGCTAAACTTTTGATATATTTCAGTATGAGTAAATTCTAATAAATTTAGTTGTTTTTTTTTTTTTGCCCTATATCAGGTGCAGGGTCATGTTGCAACGTTCCACTTTTAAAAACGAAACCATTTTTTTGGCCCTCAGATCAGATGCTGCTGGACAGGAAAGAGAAAAAAATACTATGTTGTTTAGAACCTTATAAACAAGAACGTTTTTTTTGTTTTTTTTTTCTTAAAGGAAACTCAAATTTCACCTCTGAAGACGTAAATTATAAAACTGCTCTCATAAACCTGGAAAGTACAGCAATTTAAGAAGTTAAATTACGTTTGTTTGTATGGAATGGTTTATTTTCCAGTGCGATAAGGAAGAAGAAAATGTCAGCCTGCGGTGAGGAGAGTGGGAGTCGGCAAATTGGTAGAGGAACCTGAGCACAATTTTCAGAGCGATAACGCTCTCTGTGGTCACAACGTAGCAAACTAAATCCTTTACTTATTCTATATGAAATTATTTCATAAGCTATTCCCAGCCTGCGTGCCACTGCCATTCACCGTCGTTGTCCATGGAAAGGAACAGAATTTGTAAGCTGAAATTTGACTGATAATTTTGCAAAATGCAGTTTTACTTCCTTAAACCTTTTCAATAAAGTTCACCAACACAAAAAGAAAGAAAGAAAAAAAGAATATCTTTTGTTTGAGGTAATGGAGGGGGGGAAAAAAAAAAATCTAATTCACGACATTTACAGTCGAGGGTGCAATTTATTGGATTTTGTCTCAAGTGTCTAAATTTTAAGTTTCCGTTTAAATTCCTTCGCCGAGACGCGACGCTGCAGTCCAGGCACTCGCATGTGTAGCATATGGCTGCGAGCGTGAGGCACGTTCGCGTGCGTGTGTTTATGTTAACTGCTGCCCATCTGAAAGCCAAGTGCTGGTCTTTCGTCCTCTAATTGCCAATTAACAAGGGCCCATTTAATTGCAGTGGTTTGGGAGGGCATGCAATTAGCACTGGAGCTGAACCAAGCCACACACACACACACACACGCACGCACGCAAACACACACACACACACACACACACGCCAACTCACGCGCTCTGTCTTAATGAGCTGCATTCTGTCCTTCTATTTTCTTGGCTAATTCTCTCCTGCCCTCAACTCAATCATCCCTCACACAAGGACACGCCTTCATTCAGCAGACGCCTTCATTCACCCCCTTAAAAGCCGTTTGTCCTTTTAATGCCTTTTTTATTTCCAAAGATGACGACGATCATTTCTAATGTTATTCCCTTCATTTTCTAGTCATTTTTCTCTGTGAAACACTGTTTCTACATGTCTGCCCTTTCGTTGTTGTTTGTTTTTAGCTGCAAATTTTCTAAGTTTTCTTCATTTTTTTTCCCCCCTCCTTCCAGGTTCTTTTAAGGGGATGTGCAAGCAGATAGACCACTTCCCCGAGGATGCGGACTACGAGGCAGATGCTTCAGAGTACTTCCTGCGTGAGTTCTCCCTTCCCTCCGTGTTTGTGTTTTTTATCCCGTGGTTTTATTTCCAAGTGCCTCAACTGTTTCTTGGCCTCAGAAGGAGGAGGTTTGGGTTTTCTTGTCCTTCCGTGCCGTGAAAAGTGCCCACATCCCTAATCAACTTGATCAGAATCCACCAACAAACTATAATGTACGTTACACTTCAACTGAAATGTGTGTTTTTTGTTTTTTTTTCAATCTTAAATAAAAACAGCTGAAAAGTGGGGCAATTTCTATCTAGCCCTCGGCCCAGATACATAAAACTCACTGTAACCAATCACCTTTGATGCCACGTGTAATTTCATTCTTTCGTGGGATCATGTCTGTCATACATTTCTGATAGTGTATGATATAATAGTCTGATAGTGTGCTGATAAAAGAGCTAATTTTTCATTTAGCGCGTTAGCATTTTTTTCTAACTTTGAAAATGTTTGTCACCTCATAACTTTGTACTTAATCTGTTTTTTTGGGGGGGTTTTTTTTTTTTTTTTTTTACATAATGCCCGACTAAATATTTCTTCAACTACTTTCACCATGAACGATAACCGATGAGGAGGTGAAACCAGAGAGAGGGCGAGGTAAAAATCAGAGCAGGGAAGGAGGAGGCGGGGAGAAATGGAAGAACAAGGATGAAGAGAAGGTCACTGATCAGCGAAGTGTGGGAGGCGGAAATGGCACAAGAAAGAGTGATGAGGTCTTCAGACTGGATACGGGAGGAACGGAGGAAAGTGAAAGGACTGCAGGAGGAAAAGGTCGGAGAGGTGAAGGACTAGGAGTAGGGCACCAGTTCGGTGCTGTTGCTCTCCCAGTGGCTCACCAATTAGGACACTTACTTCTATAAATACTCTGGGCTCTGCAAAGTGGGTCACACGTCTCCCTCTCCTCCTTCCTCCCGTATGTCTCTCTCAGCCTCCTCTCGCTTTTCTTTCCGCCCATCTGTCTGTCCATCTCCGGCGAGGCCTTCGAGCCGGTCTGAAAGCAGCCGCTTGGAGACGGTGAGGCGCCGCATGGGAAGAGGGCGGAACAGGAGAGAAATTTAGTCAGTGTTCACAAACTTTTTCTTTTTTTTTTTTTTTTAGAAAGTTTTTGAAAATTAAAAAAAAATAAATGAATCAAAAAAAAATTTCCACCAGACACCCAAACCAGTGTATTTTAATAACTTCAAAAGAAGTTATTGTTGTGTATACTTATTATTCCATCAGAATGGTGTTTCTTCATTTATTCTGAAAAATGCTAGAGACGGTTACGATGTTTGATGAATTGGTCAATTGATGCGTTTCACTCGCTGTGTTTCATCACAAATGTGCACAAAGTGTTTTTGTCTAAAAAACACAAGAAAGGCATTTAAAATCACAAGTGAATAAGTTTTCTCACGCTATAAGTCCCTAAAAAAAAACAATGATGATGTGCCGTCATCCTCCTATTGCTTCCTGTCGTCTTCTTCGTCATTTCCGGCAGTAGTAACATCCAGTTGTTGATCACGTGACTTGTGTGAGTCAGTTTTGCGAAGTACAATAATTTCCATACATCTGAAGAACCACCTCAAAAACATGTGAGTTTTGGGTTTTTTTACTAAATTGTTTCCACTAAGCAAATTTATTTTCATGGTTCCAATTTGTGCAATTAAATAGTTTCAACTGAAACGCAGCAACTCTGATTAGTGATCCAAGGAGGGCTGACTCAGCAGAAAATGGACTGAAATGGAAGTGGCGCACAATTTTTAGGGGTGATAAATTATTGTTCTAGTGAGTGCATAAGTTGTTCACGGCAACTATTTTCATCATCTGGAGACTTTCTCAAACTGCCGCGCAGGTTACAGCAGAAATAAGAGAAATAAGTGGTGACTTTTGTGTTTGTATATTTTATGATTTCACAGAAATATTCTTCACAAATTGCAGTTTTGTTACGGCAGATGTTTCTGTACATGATGAAACTACCGCATAGTAATTATTTCATTCATTAGTAATGCAACCCATTAGGCACCAAAACCCAAACAGACTTTGAGCCGCTTTCTAATTCGTTCCTTCTGGCTGTTTTCCTCCCTGAATCATCTTTGATCACGAAATCAACACCACAGCGTGTCTACAGCAGTCACAATAATCTCAAGGACAAAAAAAAAAAAAAACAAACTGATAATTGAATTAAATGTTGGGTTGCACAGTCTTCCACAACACTTTTTCATTCTACAATATTTATATGTGAGAACTCGCTGTTGAAACGCCACCTTTGCTACGAGGTCGTATTGTTCTGTGGACTTTCTTCAGGACCATGTTGCTTTAAAACGTTGCATGTCGCTAACGGATTAAGGATTACGCGTTGAAACTACCTGGCAGCTATCAGACCGCTTTCAGTCAAAAATTTGGATGACACAAAAAAAAAAACAAAACATGAAATTCACACGTGACCTCGTGTGGAAACGTGTGAATCGCACGATTTCACCACGAAACGTTCCAAAATCACACGTGTTAAAAAGCCGACATCTTTCACACGTCATTCGCGTGTAAACAGTTCGTGTGGTTTTCATGTGGTCACATCTGGTCACATGTGACTTTCACTTTTGATTTTCATGGGATTTTTATTTTGTGAGGGAACAAATCAATAAGTACGGTTTATCACTTTGAATTGCACGGGGGAGATTATAATCACCGTTAAGTTAAGCATTTCCCAAAAACCTTAGGAGAAAATGTAATGGCTCAGTTGACTAAGGAAGTGAGAAAGGCAACCCTCATAAGACAATGAAACAATGTCAGAAGCATATCAGCTCAGAAAAAAATGACAGTTTTGATGAACTTTTATTTTAAATTGACATGTTATCCATGCCTTCCCATAAAGGCATGGGAAGGCATGCCTTTATGGCCATAAAGCAATGAATTACAGCAATCAGACCAGTTTTGCATGTTTCCACTGTTATTTTGAACAGTTTATATCCAGTGAGCTCCATGTCTTTGAGGTCGGACATTACATACGGCCTGCAGAGCAGAAAATGCTAAAAAAAAAAAAAAAAAAAAAAAATTATGTGAATGTTTTAGGGTTTTTTTTTTTTTTTTTTTTTTTGTGATTGTACAGAGTTAAAGTTTGGACAATTTACTGCCAGAGACAGAAAATAAATACAGGAGTAACATCTCAGTTAAAATGAGAAGCTTTCTCATTTTAACACGGATGTAAAACTCGTGTCGAGTCTCGTTGGAACCAGAACACGTCTTCTTTTAACTGGGAAGGCTGAAACAGTGAAACGGCATCGCTTGGAAGGAACAGTGGGAAGTGGGAGAGAGGCCCTTTGTGCCTTTTTAAAAAGTCGTACAGTGTCAGAAGAATGGACAAGAAACATTCTTGTTGTAAAACAACTGAATGCTTTCAGTTTTATTTATTGTTACAAAGTGGAGCTTCAACAAATTAAGATATCAAAGAAAAATGTGTGTGACTCATGTGTTGTGATAAATTCCACCAATAGGTAAAAACACAAACTGTGACCAGTTCTAACGCGGTTGATATCACGCGGCTCCTCCTTTCAGCCTGACTCTGGCATTAACGCATCTCATCTGAAGCGCTGGTGCATTTCTGCTCTACGCAACTGAATCTGCATGCATCACGACCGAGTTGTGAAAACACTGCAATTCAGGGGAAGAAAAAGAAAATATATATATATCCTCATCCCTGAACGTGGCTGACATTTTCAGAGAAGAACAGGAACGTGATAAATCACAAACAAAGCGAGCGCGTTAGACGGCGCGCGACGGCAGCGGATCGCCGTGACGTAAAGGCCGGAAGCCGTCGCTCGGTTTGAATTCTTCATCTCCTCCCGTTCCCTCACCCTCCGTCTCTCGCGTTCCCCCGGGGGGTCTCTTCAGTCTCCCCTCCCTCCGCCCCCCTCCTCCTCTCTTGGCGAATTTGCATGTGTGGTTATGTAACAGAGAGAGCAGTCGGCCTCCATGCTGCTGCAGTTGTGCTATGTAGACGCAGCCATCCTTGGTTTCAGCATGTTTGACCTTACGCTGCACCAGACACGTTTTGCTCTTTAGCTTTAACTCGAGCTTTTCTCGTTGCCTTGCACCAGCGAATTGCGCAAATTGGAATTAGGAAATTCAATTTGCTTTATGGAAACAAAAAAGAAAAAGGATGAATTTTTTTTGTTTTTGTTTTTGATGAAAAGTTTTTGCACTAGGATGAGGTGGTTTTTCGAAATCAGTGTCTTTTCCAAAAAAAAAGCACATTTTTTCGCATCATACCAGAAAAGATGGCACCAAGTTTTTTTTAATGATTCATCGCGTAAACGAATCTATTGACAAGTGATTTTAACTGTGGTTCTTATTTAATGGAATTGTAAAATTGTGTTGTTTTTGTGCATTAATGGAATATCGACCATGTTTAGCCTACATGTTGAACGGCGACACAGTCAATACTAGTGTGGTCTGGAAATAAGAAAAATCAAAACCCTAAACAATGTGACAAACATAGATTATGGATATATTTTTATTCATTAATATATGTCTCCAAAAAACAAATCATTACGCCGTAATCCAAGTCCACATTATGCTTTGCACGTTTATTTAAAACCGGTTTAAATCGACTGTTCTTGGCACTTTAAGGTGAGCAAATTCCCAATAAAACAGTTTCTCTGTTTTGCAGCTTTTGTTGCCAGAAAACAAGAAAAGTCTGGAGTTTTGATACAGAGTTTCTTCATTCAAACCCGACTTTTAATAAACAGATTGTGTTTATATGATTGGTGAGAAAGAAAACTGGAGACAGAATGCCTTATTGTAGGCATTGTGTCCTGAAAACTGGCAATAACACAGAAATAAATAAAAGGCTTGATAAAGTAATTTATGTGCCAAATATTCCACAAAAAATTTACTTTCCCAACTTATTTGATTATAAATAAAATGTGACAAAGACATAGTTTTGACATTTTTAACAGTATTATATTACTGTTACTTCATTTCCAAGTCTCTCTTTCATTAATTAGTTTACATTTTTGTTCATCATTTATTCTTTCTCTTTTACCATTCGGTTTTGAATACGTTTTTTTCTTTTGTCACATGAGTTCTTCCTCATTTTTCTGCATTTAATTCGCGCCGCTCCGGAACAAGCTCATTAGTTATTGATTTATGTTGGCCGGCGTTATAAATAAAATGCAGCTCAAAGACAAAGCCGAGCTGCTCAGGCGGATGTTACTCCAAAGTCGCTTCCACTTTGCACGGAAATGTTGGTCCTGTTGTCTGGACGCCAGGTCATTTCAGGTCGATTTAAACACAGTGAGCATCCTGGCTGCTCTTTTTGTATTTTATTTCTTGGGCCTACGACGTTCAGAAACAGTCAAGTCAAGTAATTACTAAAATGAATAAGGGCACTCTAAAGTGAAAAGTTATCCTGACTCGCATCTTTCTATGTTCTGAGCCGTTGTTTTGTATAAATGTTCAGCACCTTCAAATTTAGCCAATTTTTTAAAAAAAAAAGTTTCTCATGGTAGTGATATTGTTTTATCCATTTTCTACGTTCTTTCACTTTGTACATGGATTTTTCTTGCTTTTTGGCCTCTGTTTGAATGAGAATCAGATTCAAAGCTGAGATTTTTGTTGAATGTATCTTATCCAGCTGCAGCAGAGCATTCAGTGTATTCTCCCACGTCTGATAAAACAGACGACTAAATTAATGTAGCGCCATGAAGCATTACATGGAGACAAAAACTGGGTCCGAATAAGTTTAGACTCCTGAGCAAATTGTTAAAAAATAATTTGATTTAAAACCATGAGAAGCAGGATGAGAGAAACAAAGAAAATGTTTATTAGCATCTTCTGAAAAATTGTAAAGTTGCTGGGGTGTCGTGTGTAAGAATGTATATTTTGATATATAGATAATACGTCTGATACAATGTTCAATAATTTCACCAATCTAGACGGAGGAAAGGCTTTAGCCGCTCAAACTCTCACAGCCTAGCTAAAAAAGGTAACTCGCTCGCTCTCTGGTTACCTAGCAACAACCTGTTGAGGAACTGATGCTGGAGTAGTTTCATGTTTGTCCAACATGCCTCCTAACTGGATGAGAACTAAAACAACAAAAAAACCATTGTGGGGTTAAACTGTGGATACAACAGGAGAGGTCACGACCCCAGTCTGACTGTATTTGAGATATTCAAAACAAAAAACTGATTAATAATTATTGACATCGGCGGATGTAACACCCTTTGATCGTGATGCGGTTTTAGTCATGAAGGACAAAAACAAAGGTGTTTGTCGTTAACACACCTGTGTGATTTCCACATGAAACTTTCTGTGACACAAATCCCACAGCGTGAAACCTGACGAAAGCAAACCTCCATCTCAGACATCTGCTCAGTCAACATCTGAAACTCATGACGACAGAAACCAAAAAATAAATAAATAAATAAAAAATAAAAAAAATTGAAAAAAACCCCCAAAAAACCTGAAGACTCCCAACTTGCTCCGAAATCGCCGAGGCAGAAGCGGTGCGGCTGTGTTTCTGTTTGTGTTGCTAAAATTAGAAAGCTGGATGCTTGTTCAAAGTGCTAATGTTTCGGGTCGCGATACTAGGAAACACGTGACGTCACCCGCCCTCCCTCACCCCCGCTTTCATGACGTCATCTGACTCATTTCTGCCTCTGCTGCTATTTTTGGTCCTGACATTGGGGGCATATCACGATTTACATGAGTAATATGGCATGATAATGACTGGCAGGCTGCGTGAACTCCTCCGTGTGTGTGTGTGTGCGCGCGCGCGTGTGCGTGTGTGTGTGTGTGTACTATATTCATTACAAAACGCACAACATCTGCACATATTCAACCAGGCACATGGAAACGCTCCGATGGTCAGCGTGCAGCGCTCCTTCTGGTCACTTTCTTCCATTCCGGTAAAATCGGCGACTCGATTCCGTGCTTCTCAACCTTGCAGGCAGATGCACGTACACACGTGCGCGCAGAGCTGCTCCCTTGAAGCTGTTTCACCGCGTTCCTGATCCCACATGTTCTTTGCTGCTGGGTTCTCCTTCGTGGGCGAATTATGCATGTGTGTGTGTGTGTGTGTGTGTGCGTGTGTGTGAGAGAGAGAGAAAGAGCGAGCAGATTGCTCTTGCATGAGCAACGTGCAGTGTGTATAGGAAACACCCCACTTTAGAGAGTGAGTGAGTAGGTGGTAGGTTGATCGATGAACGTGTTCACTTTGTAGCTTGTTGAGCGAGGATGAGTTTCTGTGCGTGTGCGTGTGTGTGTGTGTGCGTGTGTGTGTGTGTGTGTGTGAGAGATAAAGTAATAGGAGGGTTTATGCACGATGGACTGTGCATACACATTAAACTGTGGGTTTGTGTGAACCTGGGGAGCTCCCATGGCAATGTCCACCCCCGCCTCCATAATTCAGCAACAATTACAAGGCTCCCCTCTGCTGCAACTAATGAAACCATAAGTCAGTGAGAAGCACACCAAACAAACACACACCACTGCAGCAGAAGCATTCAGCAAGAGGGAGGAATAAAGAGACGATGGAAGGAGAAGATGCAGGACTCACCTCTATAGTTGTGTTGTGCATCCATTGCATAGGTTTCAAGTTAAACTCGACCCAGCAATTTATTTTAGGTTAAGATTCATAAGCAAAAAAAAAAAAAAAAACATCACTGAGCTGCTAAACTCTTCTTTTGACCATTAGGAAAATCATAATCAATAACAACCTCGTTGAGACTTTCTACCCCGTCCTTTTGGATAAATAGACTTGACTTTTCATTCATTATAATTGACCTACTTCAAAACATCTCTGACTCATTGATCTCGTAATGTCCAAGGGGCAGGGGGGGGGTGGGGGGGATCGAAACAATATTACGAACCAGTTTCATGACAGTGAATAGTCTAGAGTTCGTACGCCTCCGGCCTCACATGAGACGCTCAATCGCCTCACAGTCCTGCGCAGTCAAAGCAGGGCGGTGAAGGTTTAGTCCTCGCATTGCGCTTTATCAAGTCCAGAAGACCTCAAAATGCTTCATGCTACATTCACACACACATTGACGCGCCGATGGTGGCAAGATACTGGAAAATGGCCACAGCTGCCTTGGGGCAGTCTGATAAGAGGAGAGGCTGCCGGGCTCCAGCACCGCTGGGCCCTCTGGTCGTCGCCCACAGGCAAGGCGGGTGAAGTTTCTTGATCGAGACCAACTGGTAAGCCGTCCATTATGAGGCAAATTTCTACCACCGTCGCCACCAACGATCATAAGACGACAGTTTTGCTTTTTACCGCATCAAACATTTGGACCCCATGTATCCATGCGTCCATGCCTCAGAAGGCGACAGACACGCAACCGTACAGTAACTTTTTGACTTGAGTGGAAAAACGCTCATATCAGATTGCCTCACCTCCAGCTCCTGTAGGTGTGTGTGAAAAGTTTGAGTTTGCACGCAGAGCTGTGCGAGTGGCACAGTAGACTGTGGAAAGCCAGCATTATGTAAAACGCGACATCAATCAGCAGCCAGAAAGACGGAGTGTCAGCCTCCACGGCGGCCTCAAGGAGGCTTTAAAAGGAAACTAAAAACATACTGAGCGTGTCTCTTGATGCCGCTGCCATGCGGCGCTTTCGCTCACAGCTCAATCCTCTCCGTCGTTCGGCGTCTACGCCGTGATGTGCTTGGTGGCAGGGTGTGCCTGGAGGCCCGCATATTTAAAAAAAATAAATAAATAAATAAAAGTCCTCCTTTTAAACTGCCTTCCTTCAGCTTAAAGCACAAGTGCAAAGAGAGCAGGGAGAGACAGTGAGACAAAGACTGCTGGAGGCAAAGAAGAAGCTTCACAGAGAAGTGAAGGCCTGCAGACTTTGTGCTCTTCCTCTCGTCTTCCCCTTTGTCTCTCTGCTCTCATATTTCTCTTTAATATACAGGGTATTTTTTTATTTATCATCTAAAAGCACTTGCATTTCCACAATTTCGGGATTTTTATTTTATTTATTTATTTTTTCACACATTTTCTTTTAACACGTCTATTTTTTTAAGCTTCAGTTCAGGCATGTGTTCATACAGGCGCTGGCTTCGGCAAGTCAGAATGAATTCGCATGTTGGATTTTCAGCTACATCCACCACCAATACGAATCCTGTCAGACATAAGGTCAGGGGCTTGGCAAAATATTCATGCTCTTCAACTTTTCTGCGTTTGTCACCTTTAGTTTGGAATTTCACGAATAAACATGAAGCAGTACATAACTATAAAGTGAGAAAAAGAATACACGTTTTTCTAAAAGTCTGCATTTGCATTCATCCCCTTTAAATCTGACTCCTAAATAAAAACTAGTGCAACTCGCCGTCTCCAGACGTCACCTAACCGATAAAGTTCATAAGTTATTCTAAGCAGCCTGTTGAGGCCCGGACTTTAACACGTTAATTCCAATCGATCAAATAATTATACTGATTTTAACGCAACAAGTTTTAATAATTTTAAATAATTAGTCACTTTCATTGTCCCAAAATACACTGGTTCCTAGGGGAACCTTTGCGTTTCTGGTACGCTCGCAAATTTGACGCGCAAGCAACATTCACTAATAGTGATTCGTTACTGGGGGTTCGTTTTTGCTTCCCATAAAAAAAAAACCCGATGGGTAAAAGTAGGTAGAAGACATATTGAAATTTCTGTGTTTTTTTTTTTTTTTAAGTATATTTTCAATTTTTGGAGCTCAGAAATTTCAGAGTTTTTGCCAGAAATGTGCTCCTCTTTCCCCTCTTGCTTTACATACAATTGCACTAATACGACATCGGACAAATCTCCGGCTTGTGCGCAGCGGTAAGGAATATATATATATATATATATATATATATATTTTCCCTCCTTGTCCCTGCAGGTGCCGTAAGAGCCTCCAGCATCTTCCCCATCCTGAGTGTGATCCTTCTCTTCATGGGGGGGCTCTGCATCGCCGCCAGTGAGTTCTACAAGTCACGCCACAACATCATCCTCAGCGCCGGCATTCTGTTCGTCTCTGCAGGTACGCAGGGAGGAAGAGGAAGAGGAGTGGGGGAGGGGTGATGACAGGAAAGGGAGGAAGGGACTGAGGGGGGACGAGTAACGGGCCAAGAGAAAATGAGAAATAAAGTTTGATGGTGCGAGGCGAATTGACATTCTTGAGAGTAATAATGAACTCCTTTAAAAGTTAGAATTTACGAGTCTAAAAGTGTAGTTGCTGGGAATTTACCGATGGCCGTCAGTGGCCTGGCGTTCGCCGTACGCGTCAGGATGAAGCCCTGCAGACGAGAGGGCAGGTTGCCTTTGCGTCTAACTGCGTCCTACGTTTCTAGGCCGTGGCCTACTGCGCTGCGCTACATAACCAGTTCTCCTCCGAGTTGAGAAGTCTGTGTTGTTCTGTGGTTTTTTTTTTTTTGCTGCGTCTGTCTCTCTTTCTCGGCCTGTTGCTAGGCTCGGAGGAGGCCACTGGGATTGCACTCTAAAAATAAGGCGTCCCTGATACTCGCTTACTTTGATCCATCTCAATCAGGCCTTTGACAAACGAGCGAAACAAGAATTAAAACAACTCTTATTTCAAGCACTGTTCTTCAGCCAGGTTTGATTTGTCATTCGGACTCCGGCGAAACGTTTTGCTTGTCGTTTAAGCGCTTTAGAGATAAAGCGGGGCGGCGTGTTCTACGCCATACCGCTGAATCGATCAATGTATTGATTTACATTCCTGTAGAGAGAAGGTTCTGCCCTCTGAGATACCGTCACCTCCCAAACGCGCTTCGTGCTCAATGAGATGCAAGGATAGAAACAATCCTACAGTTAAAAACAACTCCATCTTCTTTCAAGAGTTCTTTTTAAGTCATCCTTATGCTTCATTTTCCCGTAAAAAGTGTATTTTTCACATGAGCGTGAACATACAAGACGCAACGTCATGAGCTGCAAGTAAAGGGCAAAGACATATCTATAGGTCAGAGATGTTTAATATTGAGAAATAATGCGTTTTACATGATAATCTTCTGCTCCTGCCAGGAACAAACAGTATGGTGATCGAGACAATTTCTGCTCAGATGTGTTTTGCGCAGATAGCCTCTCGGTGGCAGTTTGGTTTAATTTGTTAAAGAATCGTCTTCAATCAGCGTCACGCGATGTACGTGTGCCCAAGTTGGCTAAAATAAGCGACTGTTCATCTGTCGTCACTTTGGCCGTTGTTAAAAATCGCACATTAAATGTAGTCCAATGTAATGGTGTAACTTAAGACAGGTGAGTCCTTTGCTTCACAGAACAGTTGTGTTAATGCTGAGATTCAATTACACACTCACACACGCACACACACACACACACACACTCACACTCACAGACTCTGTTTACTACTTGATATCTGAAACCCGTTGGTTGGCGGAGGCGTTTTATTTCAGGTTATAAGCTTAAAAAGAGCTCTGCATACTTACACACGACACTTTTCACATTTCCATTTGGAAAACCTTAAACTCTGCAGCTTTAAACGAGCTCGTGTTGATTTTTAGCGAAAGATTAGTAAGATTATCGCATTGTGGCGAAATATGAAGAGTGTTTGAACACTTGCATGTTCTACAAGCTTCTAATGCCACTAATGCCAGAGCTGATTATTTTTTGTTTGTTTGTTTGTTTAGCACTCCAACATTTTGCCAACTTTAAAACGATTTAGTGCCCTTAGCTTCCCCTAAGTTACTTGTTGTGGATAAATTCTAAAGTGCTGATTTACTTTTAGCACTTTAGCACGAGAGTCCGTTAAACACCGTGTTAGTTTAGTAGAACTAAGTTCTAATGTTTCATGGTTGGTGCAACTAGCTCATTTGTGTGTAGAATTTGTTCACCATTGCATTGAGAATTCGTTATACGTTTCATTCCATATGAACGTGAAAGGTTTTTTTGTCTTCTGACATGGTCCAGCTTCCCCACTCGCTTTTGTAACCTTTTTAAAATTGAAGAGAAAAACCCAGCGCTGGAAATTGGAGGCCAGTTCTGCTGCATTTAGCATCGTTGTTTGTGCAAGCGCAGTGACCGAAGTGTTATAAAAATTCCCTTCTTCTTATGTTAGAATGCTGGTGTGCAGCAACTAAAGGATCTTTACCGCCACCAGCTGGTAGGGCTGTATATCAATCAAGTGATAGGATGGATGATAGACTGTCTATTTTTTATGCCATGTGATCTACCCACATGTCCTTGATGATCAACATGTGGGTTGCAATCACTCTATTGAGCACCCCTCTTTTGCTGTCTGCAGACATTCTGTGGCTTATGTTATCTTCTTAATTTTTCTGAATTTCATTGATTCAATTTTTACTTCTCCTTCTCCTTTCCAGGACTGAGCAACATTATAGGAATCATTGTATATATATCAGCCAACGCCGGCGACCCTTCGAAGAGTGACTCCAAGAAGAACAGCTACTCGTACGGCTGGTCTTTCTACTTTGGCGCCCTCTCCTTCATCATGGCCGAAATGGTGGGCGTGCTCGCGGTGCACATGTTCATCGACCGCCACAGAGAGCTGCGAGTCGGCGCACGAGCCGCAGACTACCTCCAAGGTGCTGCCATCACGCGCATCCCGAGCTACCGTTACCGCTATCGGCGCCGCTCGCGCTCTTCGTCCCGCTCCACGGACCCCTCGCACTCCCGCGAGGCCTCGCCGGTGGGCCTGAAGGCCTTCGGGACGCTGCCTTCCACCGAGCTGTCTATGTACACGCTGCCCAAGGGCCAAACGGGCACCCCAACAGCGACCTATAACTCTACGGAAAGGGACCACAACTTCCTACAGGTCCACAACTGCGTTCAAAAGGACCTCAAAGACTCAGCGGCCAACCGGCGCACCACGCCTGTATGAGAAAGAGGAAGGCGGACCATAGATTTTGGGGGAGAGTAGCAAATGGAAAATGCTGGAGTAAAGAAGGGGAGACAGAATTAGGGAAAGGGGGACACCACCGATGGGGGGGGGGGCGGAGTAGCAGAGTTGAGGCTCTGAGCTCTTCAGAAGTCCTCAGATAATCGTTGAGCTTCTGGTTAAAAAAAAAAACAAGAAAAAATGTAAAGAAGTAAAATTACATAAAAAAAAAAAAAAGAAAACATGCATGATTTTCCCGTGAACAATGTTTAACAAGTTTTAAACATGTTTGAGGGGGTTGATAAATCAGGAGGGGGGTGTCTGGGGTCTGTGGCTGTCTCAGGGCTGTGGATCCATGGAGTGGTAGGCTGGGCCAGACTGCCTTCATGAAGGTCATTATGGGGCTGTTTCTCTTAAATTCCTAATCGAAATCTACTGGGTGCACAATTTGCCCCTTTGGCCCAGCCTATGAAACTGCCCTTGCACTGTCATACCACACGCCCTCTTACACACACGCATACACACACACGCACACACACACACGCACACACACACACACACACACACCATGTAGTCCCATACACCCCGCTCCTTCGTTGAGTTGGCGTTTCCTCATGATTTCGTTCTTTAATCGCATTAAACTGTGAACCTACTGCGGTTTGGGATTCAAGCAGGGAGCAATTCAGGCCGCATTAAAAAAAAAAAAAAAAAAAAACAGAAAAAAAAGATAAATAAGTTACTACTGATTATATATAAATATATATGTTACTATATTATGACTAGCCTTCCCTGGTGCAAAAAAAAATATCCACAAGAGAAAAAAAAATAATTGTAACGTAACTGAAGAGTTACTGTAGTAAAACTAAAGTCGTCATGCAAACTGAAACCAAGATGGAGGATTCAGCATGACTGGCTCTTCTGTTGGACTTCTGCCTATTCAATAGAAATTGGTTAGTATTAGACATATTATCACATTTTCTATGATAATAAAATAATATATATAAAAAAAAAAAATTTGGAAGTCCACTAAAAAAAAATAAAATAAAATAAAAACCCTGGCCGCCATATTTGTTCAGGGTTAACGGGTGAAAAGTTCACCTGTCCCCCCCCGTTTTTTTTTTTCTTTTTTTCTTTTTGTTTTAATTTATTAATGTATCCGTTTATTTACTTATTTATTTTGGGCCCCTGGATGGGGCCGGCGAGGAGGTTGAACTGTGGTGCGAGGGGAATCCGTTTCTCTGCAAACCTGAAGACGACTGTGGACAATGAAACGCCACTACTGCCAAAGACACAAGGTAGTGCGTGAGAGAACACAGCTACCAGCGACCTGAAGCGACGTGGCTCCAAAAAAAAAAAGAAAGAAAGAAAAGGAAAAGAAACAGAAGTTATCAACTTACATGCATGCTGATCAAAAAAATAAAATAAAATAAAAATAAAACAATCATCAAATCTGCTTTTAAGGAAACCTATCTTTTTGAACAATTAGACTATGGTACGAGTAAGGGCAGTGGAAAAATAGAAATAACTGTTACAGTACTGTGTCTCTTCCATTTTTCTTCCTGTTTTAGGGGTGGGGGCTTCAGGGCTTCGGAGTTGGGGGCTTTACTTTGCTTGGAACAAAAAAACAAAACTTTGGACAAAACGTATCAAAGGCTATTTTTAAGAGAGGAAGATCTTTTGCCTTTTCATTTCGTTTTGTTTTCACGATCAAGTTCAACTCAAATTCAGCCTTATAGTCTTTTTATTTTTTTGTTTTGTTTTCCTTTCTTTATCTTGGTTCTCTTGCTTCTTTGGTTTAACATTGTGTTGTTGTAAATGAGAATATATATTTAAAAAAGAAAAAAAAAAAAAGAAAAAAAAAAAGTCTTAACATCTTTCAGGGTGCCAAAACTGAAGGATTCTGAACTTGGATGCTTCAAGTCCTGATGACGAATAAAAATTCACCCCTCCCCTGTAAGAACCCGAATGAGTGTGTTGTTTATATGTGCTCAAAAAACAAGAGGAAAAAGAACAACAAAATATTTACATTTTTATTTCATCTGCGTTAGCCTTTACTTTGCTAGGTGGTTGGCGCTTGTGCAGCAGGACTCTTATTCGTCCAAATGTGATTCTGTGACTAAGTTGGGAGCTGATAGATGTTGAACAGCAGATTTTCAAAATAAAACACAGCAGGTTTGGACACAACCAGATCAGTCAAAGCAAACCTGTTGAAAGCCTGGAACGTCTGCGCTTTCAACATGAACGCGAGGGAAGCGACTGAGGTTTAAGTCGTCACGTTTCTTAAAAGTGTTGGTTTCTTAAAAGTGTTGGTTTCTTAAAAGTGTTGGTTTCTTAAAAGTCTTGGTTTCTTAAAAGTGTTGGTTTCTTAAAAGTCTTGGTTTCTTAAAAGTGTTGGTTTCTTAAAAGTCTTGGTTTCTTCACGCGCTGCGGTGAAATGCAGCTCCTCGACTGTCAAAAACATTTTGACAAGACTCTTCCGTGCATCGCGCGGCTGCTCCTCGACATGAGTTTAGCTTCTGAAAACATGGCGCCATGCAAGCGGCGCGGAGACCAAAGCCGCCAATGCAGGAAATGGACTACGGCGCAGGGCATTCTGGGTAAATAAAACCAAAGCAATGGTCTTTCGCCAACGACAAGAGAAATCGTACAAACCTCTAACGTCTGACACGACACCATTTTTGTCCACATTTCTCAAAGAAGGAAGCTGCGCTCCGCGTGTCTTTCGGAGGTTTTTGTGTCGATTCCTTTACGAGGTCTGGTAATAGGTTTTTCCACATGGTTTGGTTTGTTTGACACAGTGCAGTGTTGCAGTGAACCACAGCAGCTGAAAATACAACAAATGTAGCTTTCGTCCCCATTTGAACCGAGTCTTCCAGACAATCAGGTGTGGAAACATGAACACATCAGCAGTGACTAGAAAGTCCAATGGAGGGAGAAACAAACCCAGGAACTTTTCATTATTAAAGAAGAGGTTTAACGTGTGTATTTGCTTCAGATGGATTGGTCCTGACTTTCGCTAAAAGGTGAGCTCCTTGCTTTTCAACTCATAGGTCTGTTCCTGACCTTTGAGCTGCGGTTGCCACGGCAAAATGTGCTTATCTTGTGGCTCGGTGCGCCAGCTGGGTCAGCCGTCAGTCAGAGCGACCCACCCAAAAGGTTTGGACAAGAATGGATCCCTTCTGAACCGCGGGCTGACATACATGCAGGCTCCTCTAACAGCCGCCCGTCACTTTATGATTTCTGTTTGTCCGGGTTCTCGCTCACTCAGCGTAATTGTAATGAAACGGCTCAATGTCTCCTCAAGTGACATGGTGATTTTACGCTTCAGGAACCAGCTTCTGGTTCCTGAAGCTGGTTAAGCTGGTTCTAAATAATATTTAGATGTGGAAACAGCAATAACGCCATCTGACTGTTCAACATCAGCCCCCACTGTTCCTGCGTGGATCTTTCCAGCCATTTCTTTCTCCATCTGTCGCCACCTTTTCTCCTCTCTCTCTCTCTCTCTGTTTCTCCCTCGGTGTCCTCCCCTGGTGTGAAGATCAGAGAGGCTGCCATGTCTCTCTGCAGCACTGCTGTGATCACCGAGGGGAGGTGAGGGAGGAGTGAGTGGGAAAGGAGGAAAGCGAGGAGGGTCCGGGGCGCCCGACTGAAACGGTGCCACACTGCCTCCGTCTGGCACGGAGGGATCCCGGTGACTGGAGCAGCCTTTGCTCGAGGTGGATTAGGTTGCATAATTCTTCCGCATAACAGAAAAAAGTGGGAAAAAAAAAAAAAAACGTGTCCACAACCCCTTCAACCGTTTTTGTTTGGGCACTTTTCCGGGACACGATTCTTCTTCTTCTTTTGCTGGGATTCAAACGAGAGAACGGAGCAGATTTAGCAACAGATTTTATGTGCTTATAAAGAAACAGCAAAAGTATTCCGACAACAAATATGACTGAGCTCTAATTGGCTGATGATGCATAGATAATACTATGACTACCTCAACCTCAAAGTCTGTTGCGGTCACCAGGTCATGCTGTGTGTTTCATGAGGTCAAAAGTTCAAAACTGGAATAAGAGAAGCAGTATGAAACCGACTGATATATTTCTCTATATGCCACAGCGTCATTTGAATGCAGTCGCTGTTGTTTTATTCTTTATAGTTGCTGCTTAACTTATTCTCCAATGGCAAACGGCAATTAAATTAATCTTCTTTGTTGTCGTGCTTGTGAGACTGGAGGTATTAAAGCTAATTATTGCATTCTCTGGTTGAGTCAGAGGGATGGCAGATTTATTTATTTATTTTATTCCTTTTCTTGTTTTAGGAACAGCTGTTGTTTCCTTCCACACCTGCAATTAGCCAGCTTTTTAGGTCAGGGACTGTTTGGGGCTATAGAACAAGCTGTGCTGGGTACACACACACACACACGCACACACGCACGCACACGCACACACACACACACACACACACACACACACACACACACACACACACACATCAACACAGAAACAGAAAACTAGAAAGAAAAAAAAAAAGTCCACGGTTGAGGTCAGTTCAACAAACCGCAGCGTTCATTTTAGACTTATTTCTGCTGCTCTGACGTGACGGCAGAATCTGATGTGGCGATCCGTCAAAGTTTTGGATCAATATCACCCCTCATTTACTCATTTAATAACTTGCGCGATGCAGACACACACACAAAGCCCTTCATTTAAAATGAAACGTGTCAAGACGTCATCTGCAAGTTACTTCCAGTCTGTTTGGTAAAACTGAAACTGTTGGCGTTAGCTTGAATTTTATTTTTCGAAAGACCAATCCGACGCCGTGAATTCGTCAACGGAGCGACTGACGTAACATTCGTGCTGATGGGGAAACCTTGATGGTTTCAGTCGTCAGGCTTGATGAATGGCATCAAATTTAATCGTCGTCTTCACACAAGGCCATAAGCTGTTTGCTTGTAATGAGAAACCAAATGAAAAGATGCGCGCCTTCACTTGTGCATTACTAAAAGCAGAAAAAGAAATTTTAATGTATTAACACCCTGAACCCTAACCGTTTGTACTCAAAGGGTTAGGGTTTATGTGTGACAAGCTGACACAAATTAGAAACCACAAAGGAGGCGTCACAAACGAGAGCATAAATGCTAATTACTGCAAGGAGACGGACACGTTTTGGGGGGAAACTTGCAGGAAACTTTGGTGAAAATGACCTGACCTAAGCAGTTCTGTTTTCTTTGACCAAGTGTTTCAATATCTGTGGATATGAACAGGCTTCTCCCAAAGCAATAAGCAACAGCCCACACTCTGTCTTGTGAAATTATTAAGTTTTGCTCCCAGGATATATGCTACCACTAGAACGCTGGAATTGCAACTGAGGTTCGAAGAATGAAAATCTGGGAAGACATAGAGCTTGTTGTAGTGCAGTGGATCTATGCATGTATTTGCAAAGTCTTTGAGTTCACGTACTTTGTTTCATCAACTGCCTCGTCGCTTGTAAAGTCGGCACTCAAGAAACAACGATGATCAGTTTCAAGTGGACATTTAAACCTCACTGGTTGCTAAATGAGATCAACTCAGCCTCCTATGAACGTAGTGATGGCATCATAGAGGCAGTAACTTTAAAAACAACTCTTGTGAGCCTTACGTGATGTTATATTGTTTTTCCCTCATCAAAAATGTACCTAGAGGGGGCGCTGTGGTGGCGCAGGAGCAACTGCACGACCCATTTACTGAGGCCACAATCCTCACGGCGGTGGTCGCAGGTTCAATTCCCGTCCAGGATGTCTTAGCCCGTCAGAGGCCCAATTTCATAGCCTTAAATAGTGAAGTCAAACTTCTTTTGAGTCACGTTTGATATCATTTTCATATCTGAAGGAAACATAGTTACTTGATAGTCCTATGAAATTAGGACTATATTATACTGTGTTGCTGGAAAACATTATTTTGTCTCACACAAAATGTCAGACACGTTTTTTGTTTTTTTTTGTAGTTTGAAAATAATTATTGCATTCATTAATGAAGTTTGGACCTTTGCCGGCCACTTTATTAGGCACAGAAGTTTGATTCCTTGCTTGTGAAAAAAAAAAAAAAAAGTGAATTAATAAGTCACATTCTGCCTTAGTTGTGGTCAAATGAGATGACGTACCAACATCCGCTCATCAAAAAAAAACGTGAGCCCTTGAAATAAACTGATTAATATTATGAGAAATATGGTGTATTGTGTAATGCAACACAATGTGATTAAAAAAAAAAACAAACAAACAACTAAAAGCAATGTGCCTGGCTTGAGCTGATCATGGCCTCATTTGAGAGGTGGCAGCTGGTCTGAAAGGCAGAGACAACAAGGACATGGCTGTGACCTGGTTTGAATGGGAGGGCGCTAATTAGGATGGTGATTACTGGTTGCTAGCGCCACACCGGGGACAGGACCAAAAAAAAAAAAAAAAAAAAAAAGAGAGAGAAATATATAACACATGTGTATTTGACAGCCTGGAGTAGAGGGCTTAACACAAAAGAGCCAGCAGGATACATAGGAGTTTCATTAAAAAAAATAAAAAGAGCAAGAATATAATTCTTTTTTCACTTTAAATCCAATTCAAGTAAAAAAAAACAAAACACAATGCTGATGTGTAATGAATTGTGTCAACCAAAACTGGGAACAGCGAAGTGGAGCGGCGGAGAGAAAGGAGGAGGTGCTGTGAAGCTGCAGTATGACTTTTATACAAAATATTTTGTTTACACATGGGTTGAAACTGTCACTGCGTCATTACAGTATGGCATGAGACGGGTAATCTGTGAAAAACTTGAGATTGTCCACCTTCTCCAGCCAATCAGAGCCAGGGGGTGGGTCTTAGCGATGTCAATCGCAACTTCATGTGGCGCTGCTGTTCCTCCCTCTGCCTCCTCGTCTGGGCCCTCCACTGCTCTGCAGCTGGCGTAGCCTGTTGTGAGCGCTCGGTCTAGTTAGCAAATTGTGTAGACACAGTTTTCCTGTGGCAATAAATTGTTTCTCCGCCATTAGAACATTCAGCAGCAAGTTGACTGACAGCGCTAAGCCCCGCCTCCTGGCTGTGATTGGTTGTGTTTTTGGTGAATTTCCTAAGACGGCAATAGTAGCTCAGTGAGGAGGTGGAGGAGAATTATCTTTTCACAAATTGATTGTCTCATGACAAACTGTCACAACATCGGATAAGATGAAACAAATATGGAAAAGATATTTTTTAAATAAAAGTTAAATACTCCAGCTTTATTTCTTTTACTGTAGAATGAGTTGCAGTTTTGAAAACCATCACTGCTGTGATTGAAAACAGACCTTGCCATCCAATGACGAAACAAGACGCCACTTGCTCCTCATTTAGTCCTTTATTTAAAACAAAAACAATCAGAAAGCCTTTCAGTGTCCTTGTCAGAAAATTCCATTTTCCTAAAGCGATTCGTTCGCAGTGGTTCGTCTCAAACGGCTGTAAGCTCTGTGGTGAAGGACGAGGAGTCTAGCCCGGCCCGAGGTTCTGCATGATCTCACGCTGCTCCTGGTAGAGAGAATAGAAGGACTGTGCTAAGCTGAGGAGGGGGGCGTCGCAGCGGACCATCTCTTTCTGGAAGACATCAGAGCGACCACAATGAGTCGCTGGTGCGTTTGAGGAACAATTCGTTATCAGGCTGTTAACAGGATGAAGCGTTTTCAGCTAAACTCACAGCTGATGTCTCGTGGTACTCCAGCCCCTTGCTTTGGGCCCACTCCTCGGCCACGGACGCCGGCACTTCCCTTCTAGCCGACAGATCCGACTTGTTGCCCACGAGAACACCTGGGAGGTCCACATTTACACACGTATTTAGTGACTTTTGAGACAGAACAAAAAAAAAATTTTTTTAATCGGAATCGGCTTTTAAACGATCGACGACTGGCCAGAAAACTGCAATCTGGTTTTTAAACATACATGCAGTCATATTCAACACATTAGAAGATGCATGGTCTGATGTAATATTTTAATTTTAAATGTCTTGGTTACGTTTGAAAACGTCAGTCTGTGTATAATTCAACAAATTGCGAGTTGAGTTACTGAAATGAATGAACTTTCCAACATTAAATTCATTGAATACTGTTGTGTTTGAGTTAAAAAAAGTTTTCAAAAATTTGAAAATATCACTTGATAATTTTGTGTTAATGAAAGATTAATACTTGAAGAACAACTACAAAGTCTTAAAAATGCAAACATAAAGAAAAAACTTAAATAAATAAGCAAAGCTGAGCCTGGTGGCCCGCCAGGCTCATAATATACTGGGGGAAACCCAGACTGCATCGCCTATTTTTGCCCCTAAATGACTTCAGTACACAAATAGACCAAAATTACCTCAATAATTTCATTGATAACTTTGTTTTTTTTTTTCCTTTTAGGTTTTCAGAAAAAGTTAAACATGATTAAATGATGGGAGGGAGTTGTTTTTTTTTTATTATTTAAATCAACCAAAAGTAAAAAAGAAAAAAAAAGAAAAAGTTGTCCAATGGCATCTTGAAGTTGTTAAAATGAATTCATGTACTTGTAATATTGCATAATTGTCCAGTTCTCAAGTATGATTAAAACAAGAAGAAAGTATGAATGCTGATTTAGAAAAGTTGTTAGGCTGATAGCTTTCTTTTTCATTAAGAAAGCTATCAGATGACCTGTGTTTTTATATCGAATTCAAGGTTTGTCACCAATAAACCTCATTTTTCGTCCTCCGTCTCTCACCTGGCACACGGAGGCCTTTGCAGTGGGCTTGGACTCTTTCCATCCAACATGTGCAGTTAGCAAACGACTGCTCATTGGTCAAATCGAACACCAGACACAGCAAAGATGGCTCCCCCCACTGCAGAAGGCAAGGTGATTGCAGAGGCGTCACACCCGTTTCATTTGTTCTAATTCTGCGACATTAGCGACAGTAAAGCAGCTCCAGACGGAGAACCTCGTTAGTTTCATGCAAATGGAAACAGAGGAACCCAGAGCAGCTTCTGACCATTTTCTCGCAGCCCTCCACGAGCGTCTCCTTCCCCGCCGAGTCTAAGATATAGAGCTCCTGGAAAGAGAAGGAAAGGGAGAAAAGGACGGCACAGGTGTTCCCCACAGAGATTTAGTCAAATTACACAATTTAACATTCCTTTCTCCGCGGCAAGGAGATGCATCTTCCCCTACTCTTCGGCCGTATTGCTTAGTGAATACTGATAAGGACCTAACAATGTTCCATGTCTGGGGAAACTTTTTCTCTGTGAGTGATGGTTTCTGGTTCTCCGTTTCCAACCCCCCTGTGATTTTTTTTAATGTTTTGTTTATAGTGTTTTAAAACAGATAAGAGCCCTGAACAACGCTTGGCTAGCTAATACATTTTGTGCAGATAAGCCCTAAATCCTACCACAGATTAATCTACTTGCTTATTTGTCTCTAAATCTGTGGTAATTCAGGATATTTACTACCAAAAGTTGCCTCTGCTGAATTCTAACCGCAACTAGCAAATAGATCACCTGATTAAAACAAATAGAATAAAATACTATGCGTTTTTTATTATAACTGCGACTTATCTTTTCAAGCATTTGTAGTTGAAAGCGGCTGTCGCTCATTGTTTTTCTGATATTCAACCTCTGTGTCGCGGATGATTTCAACATAAACACACATCAAATGCGTTCACCGACGTCCAACAATTTGCTAAGAACACATTGTAGAGGGTTTGCTTCTACATCTCCCAATTTATCCAATTTTATCCAATTCCGCATTACTTTTGATTTCAAAAACATTATGCTTTTGATTAAGAAGTGCTGGCAAAACTCCCACTTTCACTTGCTTTGATTCTCTTTGGTCAACAACAAAAAAGGAGCCTTCAGATCAGGCGCCAAGGGTTTGGTTCCGAAGAGCGATCCGTCTGAGCCACGTTTAACAAACTGCAGCTACAACAAAGTATTGTCAGCCTAATAAGAGGAAAGGTAATGAGATATCACTGTGGGCATAAAGTGAATGAAAACTAAAAGAGGTTTTTGTTGCTCTTATTTAATGCTGCAGTATACTACACATACTGCAGCAACTGTGATATTGAAGTTTTAGAAACGTTGTAGCTCACTATGAAAAAAGGTCATCTTGAATTCAGTTACACAGAAATACAACTACTTCCTAAAGAATGACCATGAACTTTCATTGACTTACCACGGAGTCGTTGGTCTCTGGTATGTTGATACATTTCATCACCAGCTCCACTCCCGTTGTCTGACAAACACAAAAAAAAACAACATTTTGTCACATCACGTGTGGCTTCGTTCAAATGAATTTGTCAGTTTACAACTACATCATGCTCACATACAAACAAGAGAGCCAAACACCGAGGTAAATGAGTTGTGCACACAGCATCACAGCAAACTGTCCGTGGTGATTTATGGCTCATGCCAACACAGAGACGTCACCAATTTGCTGCTCAACTTGGCTTGAATGCAAATTCACTGCCTGCCTTGATGCTGAGATCCTTGCCAGACCGAAAGGTGTCTTGTTTGCTTTATATCCAAGTCCCAGTAATGTCTCAATAAAGATAAATTCATAAGGAAGGAGGAGTACGAGCTCTAAACAGCAGTAAGCGTCACGACGAAACGGAGATCCAAAGGTTTACTGCTTAAATCAAGAGTGAGGCTTTGCGATATAAAGTGTGGCTTGAACTACAAATGGTGTTATTTTTCTCTCCTATAGAGTGTTACGTTATTCAGCCACGTCGCGCAGCCATAGATTCAATGACGAGACTTAAAAAGACGGACTTCAATCAAATTCCATCCTCCTCTGGACTGATAAGGCACCCTGCTAAAACTGTTCCAGGAGTTTATCTTCACAGAAAATTGTTGATTAGCAATTAGAGTTGACCTTGGAGAAGTAAATTTCTAGGTTTCCTCGCATCAGCATCTAACTCTAAATTGATTTGATCTCTGCACCTCGTACTTAACTAAGCATGTCAAATGCAAGAGGCTGAAATCTGCAAACACCCACGCGTACCTTTCACAGTCGATGCTTCTGCGAAATACAAACACACACACAGCTTCGGATCAACATTTACCTGATTTATACACAGTCACAGTTCATAACAAGGTTCCGCTGGTACGCATACGCACACACTGAACATGCTGCAGTCCCACCAGAGACCGGTCTAATGAGCTGGCGTGATGCATAGGAAGCTTCTTGCTGGAATGTCAATGAGGGCCTATTAGCAACAAATAAGCTTGGAATATTGCTACCAGGCTGTCTGACATTTTCAAAGGAGGACGTGAGCAGAATGGCAGGCCGGCATCAGCCGCCGTTCAACATCAGAAGTTGAACCATCTGAAGGATGATTTAGGTGAACGAGGGGGTGATCATCTGCAGCATTAGCCTGTTTGTAGCGTTAGTTCTAAATCGAGAAACACACTTTTTGTTTTTTCCATCAGGAATTTCATTTTTATGACACAAGTGCTACATTGGCATAGTGCTTGTTTTCTAAATTCAACCTATGTAGCGCATGTAGGTGGTGCTTGATCTGTGGTTGTCACTGCTAAAGCTACGCAAATTTGTTGAAAGTTATTACTGACATGACCTCAAGAGATCTGTATTTCTGGATAAATCAGATTTCTGCAAAAACTCCGGCTGGCTCACAGTGACGATTACCATAAGATACCATTTTTGTGTTTGTCCGAAACTTTACATTTACAAGCATATCCTGGTTTGGTGTTTATTCTTTTTTTGTAGGTGATAACCTACTGGACAGAATTCAGTTGCATTATAAATTTGTGGTTATAACATCAAAATGTACAACAGTGCTGCTGCACCTGCAGGATTTCCAGAATCCTGCAGTATTAATTATCGACTATCTTGTCCCCTCAGAACACCAATAGTGCTGAAGTAGCAAGGCCAGAATAAACACACACGCAAACACACACACACGCAAACACACCCACACACACACACATACAGTAACTCTTGGCTTTTTATGGAGTGAAAATAGTCTCAAAATATCTGTACAAATACTTTTACATATGCACAGATATTTTGAGACTATTTTCACTCCATAGATGTTTCCACCCTAGTATTGTCCAACCTGTTTAGTTTGACGATACACTCAGCAAACATTAATTTATTTTGAAAGAAATTAATGAGCGAAACATTCCTGCATATGCTTTATACTCTCAAGTCACGCAATAAAGGCGTGACGAAAATAAAGTTTCACTCCGACTGTTTGATCTGGTCTTGACTGGCTTATGAAGTTTGCTAAATCTTATCTTCAATCCACAAAACCTCGTCAGTGTCACAGAAAATTAAATGAAACAAAAAGATGAAGACAAAATAAAAAAGTTCATCATAATGCTGTACAAATACAGATACAGATACTCGTACTTTTCAAAAATGTTGCTCACAATCAGCACAAATGTATATCAATTGAATATATCCCATTTCTTTTGGTTTGTTTGTTTTTAACTACAGCTTTGTAATCATTTACAGATCATATTAACCCACTGCACAACATCTGAAATGACATAAAATGATGTAACGTATAACCTATCACTACTACTAATGATACTGTACTTGTTCTTCAATTAGCTTCTGTCAGTAAAATTCATTAATATGCAACAAATTTAATCAAGAATCTATAATCTATACTCATTGACCAACCTGTTGTGGTCAGTTGTAGCTGAAATTGAGATGTTACATCTGATTAACTTCAGAAACTTATTGCAACTTACTCGACCAAGGCTTTTAAAATCCCCCAGCAATGAAAGCCACAGTTTTCAGAGTCAGATTAATAGTTTAGTTTTGTCCTTTATGATTATTTTGTACTTCAGTGATTCCAAACAGATCAATGTGGGCTCTCAAAAAGAACAGTATGTACTTTATGTACTACAAAGACCAGTACTATTGGTGATGAAAGCTCTCCGGACTCGTTTGGAGATGACATGATGTGACATGATTAACATTTTTGCAATTTGCTCTCACCAAGCTATAGTTCTTCTGGAACAGAGATCCGTCATTGTAGAAGATGTGAGAAAGAGAACTTTTCCCCACTGCTGCATCGCCTGTACAGAAAGGAATAATAAAAAAAGGACTTTATTTAAACTACACTGTCAATAATGATTTTTTAAATGTTTTTGTTAACATAGATAAATATTAGCTAAATGATTTAGTTGTGTTTTATACATTAAACGACTATAACAGATGGCTTGTTTCAATTGTCTTTTCAGATGTTAGGCTATCAGGTTTAGGATGATAAGCAATTATCCTTGGCTAAATCGGGACAAGACAGATGTTTTTAAATAGTGATTTTTCAGTCAAACTTGGAAAGTTGGGCACAAATCTTTCAGGTCGACTTAAATTTTGTTTGATGTTTTTGCTATTTACATCGCATGACAAAATACTATCAAAAACACATTTGATCACCTAAACGATTGCTGCTGCATTTGTAGCTGTACGTCTTAAAACTAACTTTACTGTCTTTTAAAATCTTTACGATCCTGCAGGCCATTTTTCATTGAAAAGGTGGAATGATGGATTCTGACAATAAACATTACATGTAGCTGGCAGAGAGTCCAACATCATTTCCCGGAAAGTTTTTAGCTGCATTTAACCAGCAAATTGGAGGAACAGCAAACCGTAGTTAATATATGACAACACGTAGATAAATACACGTATGTCAGCTGAGCTTTAGGTTGCATTTAATGAAGGTGAAGCAGATGCTTGCCTGTTCATTAGCTTTTAGCCCCTATGTGAGGGGGGTAAGACAGCATAAATTCGCAGTTAAACGTCCACAAACCTTACCGAGAAGCAGACATCTGGCCCTCAACTTCACCATCACACGGTGTACATTCAAAACCTCGTGAGAAATATGTTAAGTGTCTGTTAATAAATTAAATAGCATTCCTGCTAGCAGCTTTAATCTTCCATTCGCCTCGGCAACATGGACAAAACTCGTTTCCTAGCAACCGTTCCTGACAGTCATTGGTCCAATCAGCCAGCACGTAAGTGGCTATATCATGTTCCCATTGGCTACTTGTGATGACATGGCATGGTTCCCCTGAGGAGGTCTTGTAAGGCAGAGCATTTTGTAAACAAAGAAGAAAAGCATATCAAACTTTTCCGTGCGGCTCAGTTTCCGGCATCTCCGTGTATGCTAACCAGCTAACCAAGTGTTGTCAATATGGGTTGTTTTAAAGGAAGTATGCATGAAGCAGTTATTTAAACAGAGGGAGAATTCCATATTGAAGCAAAGTGTAATATGACCACTAGAGGGCAGAAAATGCAACATAAATCACCCAATTATACTGAGATGCATAAATTTACTTTTGCCTTTTTAATGTGGTGTGATTTAAATAGGCATAAAGAGAACAGTTGTTTTCTATATGTTTCGAACGTAACCGGTGTGACGTCATCTCGGGGGAACGGGCGCTTTGAATTCAAGCAACCTAAAGCAGCGCGTGACTTACTTGTGATCCTGTGAGTATATGGCAAGCCGTTTAAACATAAACTCGGTTTCGTCTGACTAATAATTACATTCCAGATATCTAAAAATGCATTTTGACGAGAAAGAGGCTTTCAACATGAAAGAGGTGCATTTCCAAGCCTCTTTTTTCGTTTTGTCTATTTTTCATTGTTTTATTAAACTTTCAAATTGCCACGTAAATCAGTGACGCTTCAATTAGACAGAATGCTAATTCAAGATATCAGCAATGTCATTTTCACTAGTCAAAATTATAACTCAAGCTATCTCCAATTTAGTTTTGTCTCGTCATTACTTACTTTTAAGATATCTATAATTTAATTTCCACTAGTCAAAACTACATTTAAGATATCTTGAATTATGGACTAATTAGAGATAGCTTTAATTAGAATTATGATTAGTCAAAACTACAATCGAGATATCGTGAATTTACTTTTTGACTAGTCATAATTTAATTGTAGATATCTGAAATGTGTATTTCAGGTAGTCAGTAATTCATTGTAGATATCTTGAATTGAAGACCCCATACAACTCAATGGTAAATCTGACGTCATTTCGACTAGTCAAAATATAATTAGAGATGTCTTAAATCGCAAAAACGTCTAGTCATAAAACTATTTGAGATATCTGGAACGTAAGGGCGGCTTAACCGAATTTATGTTAAAACGGCTTGCCATACTCGTACCCTATAAACGTTTCTGCTTGCTCACGGGGCCAGTGCGTACGTCGAGGAGAGGAGGGCGGGGGGAGTCTGGGGGTGCGCGCGCGCTCGCCTCCGTAGAAATAACACGGAGTTTGACCTATTCAGGCTCCAAGGCGTGACGAGCGAAGCGCGTTCACGTGGCGGTGGGGTGGGGGGAGGGGGTGCAATACAGCATCATCAAAACACTGAAACACACACCTCCATCCAAACAGCTCAGCTCCCAGCCGGAATAAACAAAAACACAAAGTAAAGACAAGCGAAGGAGGAGAACATTGCGCGCTCGAGAGCTTTTCACTTTTAATTATTTTTACGTTTTTTTAAAAAAAAATTTTCTTTTTTATTTTTTGTTTTCTTTGCATCCATCCGGAGCAGGATTGGGGGGAATTTTTCCGTTTCGACAACCCGGTGGTTCGCTACACACACACACACACACACACGCACGCACACGCACACACACGCACACACACACACATACACACACGCACACCTACCTTGTGCCTTTGAAAAACACACACACACACACACACACAGCGGGGAAGGAGACGGGGATCATCTGAGAGGCGGCTGTCCAGAGAGGAGGTGGAGGACAATGGAGGGGATGCAGGCATACGGAGCCGGGAAAGCCGGGGGAGCCTTCGACCCGGTCACCTTCCTCCAGCAGCCTCAGACGGTGCTCCGCATCGTGTCTTGGGTAAGAGAAACTCCGAGGTTGACAGAGGTGAACGGTGGGATTTGTTATGGTTGTGCATGTTGTGTGAGGCCTTCCCTAGTGAGTGGTTCTAAAACATAAAAAAAAAAAAAAAAAATCTTTAAAAACATTTTTATCAAAGACACAAATAATGTCCTTGCCACCATTTTTTTTTCATGTTGTTTTTCTTCGTTTCGGTGTCAAGGACAAGTGACTGCAATTGACATCTCTTCCTGTCGTTGCTGCAGGATCCCATTGTGCAGGACTTCTTAGTTTGGTGTTAATATTTAATGTGATCACATTTGAAGGGAGTAAACCCGCTTTCAGAGTTTCTGTTTTTCCAATCGCTGCGTCTTGTCAAAACCACAGAGGAGCAGCACCAACCAAAGGGCTGGCAACAGTTGGGGAAACTTTTGAAGATGCTCTTTAGGTCAGCAGCCAAGAGCAATCCTTTTTCATTTGATCCAAGGTTTTATGGGTCGTTTCTCACAGTAAGTTGCTCTTAATCATGACGTGCGTCACACCGGTTTATTTTCCCCCATAAATAAACCCTGATTATTTAAAGAAATCCTTGCTTTGTACGAAAGGGGTTTCACTGAGATCATCCTCTTAGCCTCTTAGTGAAAATATACCAATGTATATATGTATATATTTCTACAGAGTCATGTCTGTGGAAGGTGTTAAATGTTTAGGATGAAGAAGCAGTGATTTATAAATGTGCGTCAGGTTCACTTTTCAGATGAAAAGTTATGAAAGTTGCATGCCTTCATGCCGTTAACTTGTTACCCATGAATATCATGTGAGGCTAAGTCATGGGGTTACCCGCCGAAGCATGTCATAATCAGACCTGATTTCCCCCAGTCACAGGGTGACGCTTTCAGCTGTAGCTATAAGTAGGCCGCATGAACGTCCCATGTTTTGGTCAGAACTTTGCACCTGATTGTGAGCTGCTCGACTCGTGTCGCGTTTTGCGAACGTGTCTCTTCCAAAAGGCCTCGGCAAAGATCTCGTCCTTTGAACCGTTCCACGTTTTGCTCGTTCAAATCATTGTCTTCTATCGCTTCCTGTTAGCGAAAAGAGACAAACTCTTCAAGACTGTTTGCAGGTCAAAATCTTACAAGTGTGGCGTGCACGTGGTTTCAGGCACTTTTAAACCGATTCCCTTAAAAAAAAAGTACAAATCTGCTGGATGTAGCGGCGGTGCAGCACACAAATCCTTCATGACAGGAAGGCAAGGAGAAAAAGCAGAATGATTGATATAGAGGCAAATTATTAAACAATTTTTTTCAATCATTTTTTCTTTATTTATTTTTAAGGGGAAAAAAGTGAGGGAAATCCGATATCAGATATCGGATTTGGCATTAAAAACAATACTCCGCTTTTTGAATGATGTTGGCCAGCTCAACTACCATGACTTCTAACTTCAAGATAGATTGGTACTGTTTATTAAACAATAATAAATCTTCGGTTTATTAGGAATGTAACGTAATTTTAAAAAAAAGAAAATCAGTTGTTAAAATTTTTGATTTAACATATCAAGTTGCTCTAACCCATCTCCATTTCCCGTGGAGTTCAACGTTTTATTTGACGAGTTATCAAAATGTTAAGTGCTGATCATTGTGTCAGACATTTTGCAGTTATTGAAACGCATTAATGCAGGTCGCTAAATGTTTTCAATCGGGCTCACACACAGGCACGAGAGTCTCTCTGGTCCGTCATCAAACGCACTGCCGCCAAAGTGTCACCGGAGCGACGACACGTCTCCATGGTGACGGCCACGGGCGGAGTTGTGGTTGTTTTGAGTTGATTCTGCTGCAGCGTGTGGGAGGAGGAAGCTGTCTGCTGCTTGACTGTCCCTGGACTGAGGACACCAAACAGGGACGACCAGAGTAGTTCATGAATGGCGGCGGAGGGGCTGTCAGTGTCCCACTTGTTGGCCATCATGGGAGCTGACTGTGGAGGTGATAATGAGTGTGCGTGGGCGTGTGTGAGGCATGTTGGGATGCACGGCAGAGTAGAGCAGCAGGGAGCATAGTGACAGATGGAAAAGAGGCTACGATCGGAGCGTCAAATGAAGATCAAACCAAACACTGTCAACCTGACTTAGCGAGCAAAGAGAACGTATTTTCGCCTCAGATTTGACTTTGATCCGCGTTTTGAAAGAACGCCGCTTTTGTCGCTGGTGATGTTCCCCCATCTTTTTTTTGTCTTGTTGCTTTGAACAGAGTTCCTGAATTTCTGCCAGCCGAGCAAATCATTATGAATGTAAATGGGATGTTCAGCTAAGCTTTGTGCTTGAAGTGTTTTTATATTTAGTGTCAACTCAGTGCAGCACAAAATGCGGCGCACGACTGCTTCAACCGTTTAGCTTTGCTTTTTCAAAAACAAATACGCAGGAAGTTTGGTGTTTGGTATTTTTAACTATTGTGTCTAAAGCTTAGAGAAATGACCTTGAATGTCTTATAGTCCCTAAGAGCCAAATTTAGCTATATGAGCACGTTACTAAGTAAAGCGTTACTAACCGCGTTTTAACTATGGTTTGCGTGCAGTATATTAAGTGTAAAGCAGCAGACTGCAGGCTAGGTAGCCAAACAGGCATTTTGACATATTAACAAGCTATTTTCAGCTTTACTTTGTGTTTTACGTCTATACAGCTGTTGAATCATTAAGTATACATAAAGCAGAAATAAAAGCAACACTAGCCCTTTTTGTTTTCCTTATTATAAGTCCTGTAATACAATGAAGCTTTCAAGTTAGCAAACTCTAAATCACTTTTTTAGACTGCGCATTTTAAACGTCACACTTGTACACGTCCACAAACAGTTGCGATGGCATACATTAGGAGTTTGTTTGATCCCAAACTCCTAATACTCCTGATACTTCTTTATTTTTCACTGACTACCCAAGGAATTCATCACTTAAAATAAACACATTTATATTTTTATGTTTTCGCTTAAGGTAACATGAGTTAGCATTTACATTTTAGCAGGGATTAGCATTTCAGATACCAGGAGACATTGTTATTTGTAGCAACGCAGACAGAAATTGGGCAGCATGGGACATTTTCTCAGGAGCGCGTTAAACCAGGAGTGCACTCACACACCGTCAATTTGGAAGCAAGTCAGAATTCAGACACTCTTTCAGTTGCTTGGTCCTTGGTGGTGGACACATACACACTTGGATCTGCTGTTACTAGTCAGGCCTCCGCATAATTGCAGCTATTAGTCATGAATAACACAGCAACAATCAGTTTGGTGTGAATCTGGAGTCAGTGAACATTTAGGAATTCAGCGGGTCGGTGTCAATAGCACCCTAAATGTCTCTGATATGGAATCAGAGCTAGTTATTACCAGCTTTTGTGGTGAACCTAAATGCATCCTTTACCCAAAAGACACATACGTAATTACAGTTACAGTTGTCAGTTTGTCATTGCTAAGCCTGTTGCTGGACAGGCTTAGCTTGACGTGGATCTGTTTGCACCTGACAGCAAAGCAATAAATCTGAATCTCATTTAGCCTGTTATAGTTATGATTTAAGCTGCAAAGACACATCCAGCTCCTGAGATTGAAAAAGCAAAATAAAATGTAATGTAAAGAATGGAATTAGCATAAGATGTTCTCACCCAGGTTGCTGAAAATCACACACTTTCAAATCTCCCTTTTTGTTGATTTCACAGAAAGAAAGGTTTTGTTAATCTTAAGCTGTGTTTTAAAGAATGTCTGAATGTAGAAAATTCAAACTCAGGTTTCGTCAGCCCGAGCTCTTTAGAGATTGAACCAGAAATGATCACATACATTCCAGAGGCATTCAGAAACTAAACTGGGAAACACTGATTCTCTTCACGGTTTTGAAAGCAACCGTTGTGGCGTTTATATTGACGTGTGCCTTGGCGTAGTATTTTCTAACCATGTAGTTGCTCGATTTGACACTTCAAAAATAGAAACACTGCAATTTTGGAAAAAAAACTCCAGTTATCCAATAAAAAAGTGTTGGTGCTTGCATAAATAAGTTGATTGATTAAAGCAAATCTGCAGTGGAAACACTTTTTCAATAACCGGATGTTGCTACTGGGGCAAACCACAAAAAAAAAAAAAGATGATGACAGGAAGTAGTCAGAGGACTACAGCATTGCATATTTTTTTTTTAGTGATTTGCAGAAATGTATTCATATGTGATTTTAATTGGGTTTCTTATTTTGATCTCAGACATTTGCAGAATGAGCAATGTTTATTTTTCTACCTCTCTGAGTCCTACCTTTGGACTACATAGAAATGGCCACGTTATTTGGTGTTGTTGATCACAAAGGATCTATGACGTCTTTGTAAAGAAGCGCTGAGATGGCGCATTTGAATTTGATAATGTGCTGTCTTTAGGTTGCCCAGCACCACAAGGCTACGCAGAGCAATGGTTAACGGCTTGTTTAGGCTGATTTTTGAGGAGTTTGTACTGCGGAGGCAACATGCAGTGATTAAATCAAGTAGCTAAAAGCAGAAGAAGAAGGAGTTGTTCCACAGATAACACTGTATTATCTCTCTTGAGTAATTACCATGTAACATTTGCTCGGTAAAGATTAAACACAACAAAGAATAGGATGCTTATTATCAAATGTAGACTGATTAAAATGCACTGAAGAGTTGTAAGTGGAAGTAATTGATAGATTACCCCACACTTAAAGACTGGCATACAACGTGTTTGTGTGAAAAACTAGAGATTCCAAGATTCAAAGCCGAACAAGAAGGGCTGCACAAGTTCCTCGGCATCGGTCCGGATGTGCCCCTCCCCCTTCGGCTTTAAACACATTTACCAGAAAACAATTGCTGCTTTGTGCAAAACCAAGATCAACCACTCTGACTTTCTAAAAAAAAACAACAAAAACAATGTATTAAACGCAGATTTTTTTTTTTTTCTGACCAGAAAGAGGCTATGCTTTCGCTAGCATTCAGTGAAGTTTGAATCAAAAGTAAGGCGTGCATGCAGTGTGACACAATGTGTGGTGTGAGAAGTGACTCTACGCAGTGGATGTGAGGTCATGTGAGCTGGTGGGACCGTCATTCTTGTGCCTGTCTCATTGCGTCCCCTTGATACTGCGGCGGCTCGCCTTGAATTATATTTTGACAAGGCCTCCTGCCTCTGCCGCTCTCACTCTCATTACGCGAGCTGCTGCTGCTACTGCTGCTGCCATGGCGACGGCAGGTATCCCCAGCCCAGGACAACGCTCCGGTCGTGTAGAAGCTGCACAAACACACTCACACTCATACAGGGGATGTAAACCCGATCAGCCAACTGATCTACTAATGGAATTTCTCATCATTTTTTGTATTCAGTGCCATAAAATAAAAATATCTTTACTTTTTTTTTTTTGTGAAACTTTTGGTTCTCCTGGTGAATGGAAAAAAAGTGTAATTTTTTTCTCTTCTGAGTCTTTGTTTCCCCGAAACGTGACAAGAACAGGGTTAAGAAAACATTGGACAATTATTCAAACTTTCCTAAAATAGAAAATATTCAAACATATATTGCATAATATCAGTTTTGGGACAGCTTCACCAGGTTATTTGCACATGTGAACAAATCATTTCATACCTACAGCTCTGGAAAAAATAAAGAGCCCACTGCACTGATCCTGGTTATTCCACCAGATATTGATTTCGGAACTCTTTGAAGACAAAACATTGGTGTTGTTGTTTCTAAATGAATATCAACTTGTTTCCTTTGCACTATTTGAAGTCTGAAAGCATTGCATTTGTTTTATTATTCTGACCAAGTGTTTGCTTGGACTTTCATAGACATGTTGTCATTGTTCTTTTCATAGGATAAAAGAACAGTTTACTCAAACATAAACATATGAAAAGCAAAATCAGAGAAACTGATCGTTTTAAGTGCTCGTTCAATTTTTTCCAGAGCTTTATGTATGTAACCAATGGGAATTAATTTATTAAATAGGTAGACTTCTATTTTGATGAACCGTTGAGATAAGAAGCAATTTTACTGACCATATCATAAGTTTCTGTCACAGTCCCATGATTGTATTGGCCTCATTTTTTGTAAATTGTCTTGACTGTGCGATGTATCTCAAGGCTCCTCGATCCATTGCAGCATTAACTTAAATCACTCATGACAAATTGGGCTGTTCTGACTTTTATATTTAGAAATCAGTTCATCTGTAAATGAAAAAAAATAAATAAATAAAACCTCACACAGAAATGTAGTCAAAAACAAGGAGCAGTGGAAAAGGAAAGTTGGATGCACGCTCTGAGGCATGCATGCACACAGTTTCACGAGCATGTCCACACACGCATGGTCGGACAGTCGCAGCATCCTTTAAGTGGAATTTGCATGTGACTCTCCAGTGGTCACAAGATCAGAAGCCCTCATGCTTTTTCTTCACCTCCTAAAGCCTGGTGCTCTGCCTACAGATCAGGGCGGGATCCACTTTCCAACTACACAGAAAAGACAGTCACACACTCAGAGCCATACTTAACCTTCACTAACCAAGTGAAGAATGTGAAGGTGTCAGAAGATTTTCTTTTTTTTTTTTTTCTTTTTTTTTTTTTTTTTCACCCTTTTTTGAGAGCAAAACCAGTTAAAAGTGGAAGTGAAAATCTTGACATTATACCTCAGTAAATCCTCCGCCCTTGTGCCCATTCGTTACACCTAGAAGGTTCAGAGAGTGTTTATGGGAAGATCTAACCATTCAGGGGTAACGCATGGCGCAGTGGTAGATCAGCCGGTTTGATTCCTAACTAGGACCATTTGCTGCATGTCTTCCCTCTTCTTTCTCTCTGCCCTTCTTCCTGTCAAGCGACTGTTGAATGCAAGCCAATAGAAAACCTTCAATTTTCAAAAGAGGAACGCTCTGAACATTCATTCAGATCAGCATTTGTAAGGTGAGACATTGCTGCTGGGCAACAAGGCCTGGGTCGCAGTCTCTGCACTAATTCATGCCAAATGTGTTCTGTCAGGTTGAGGACAGGACTCGGTGCAGGCCAGTCAAGTTCCTCCAGACCAAACTCAAGGGACCAACCTGAAACTGTTTCTACAAGGTTAGGGGCATGGAATTGTCCAATTTGTATCCTTGTATGCCTGAACCATGAGGGGTTTGTTTCGATGGCCTTAAGGGACGAGCCCGACTCCTGAAAACCAGCTGGCCTGGTTAAAAACCAGCCACAGAGGGTCTGCAGCATCGGCTAGCATTGAGAAACAACTTCTTGCAGGAGGCTTGGTCTCTGCATAAATCAGTCGTTATCTGGTCTCATGGATGTGTTAATGGAGCAGGTAGAAAAAGTAAGAATTAGGAAATTGAAGGAATGTAGAGAGCAGGGAGTCCCTGGTGATAAGCTTATCTCCTGGAGGAATTACTCAAGGGACTAGCCGAAAAACTAAAGCGTGTCACCGCACTAGTTGCCCTCCAGGTCTGACTGACCTCGATAAGAGAACCGACTAACTTCTTCAGCATCCCATCTCAGAAACCACAAAACATATATTTGAGCGTCTTCGATTTGGTTTTAAGTTGTCATCATTTGTCAAATGTTTCTTTTTTTTTTTTTTTTGACCAACTTTTTCACTTTTTGGAGCCATTGTCACTGTGTGAACTAAAACAGTAATGAGATAATGTGATATCAAAATAGTCTTTGTGTCTAATTGATGATTTTGGGCTCTGTTTTCATATCAGTCTTGTGACCGAAACCTGAATCAGTTCCGTCAGATGAGGGAATTGTGGCGAAGCAGAAAGTGAAAAGGGACACGAAGGGCATTAGTTGATCCACTCATGTGATCCCAATCAGCCGCGTTGTAAGGTTTTTCATACAAAAGACGACTTTAAAATCTCAGAGTTTTAAACAACACTGTTTTCTACTCTGTACGAGTAAAACAAAACTGCACTTTCTTGTTAAATGTTCTTGTTAAGGAGACAAGACGAAAGGAGAAAGGAACGGACAAACCAAGTTTGGATGGTTGCTTCCAGTTTAGATGCCACATTTGTTGTGATTCCTGCAGAGACGATCCTGTCTCGCATCGGGGCCGTGTTTAACGCAGACAACAAATTTTGCTTTGTATGGTTATTGTCCACGTCTGACCCTTTTCCAGCGACCCGTGTGAGTGAATGACGACCACAGCAAATAAAAGAGAAGACATTTAGCTGAACCACGTGTCATTTATGTCAAAAATACAGCTCTCTGTACAAAATCAGCCGCAATAACCAACTGTTTTATTGCAACCTTCGCTCTCTGAAGAGAGGTTTCACACACGAGCATTCCTACAGTGACTCCGCCAGGAGAGATGTGGATGAACTCCATGTTTGTTTGCAGCTGTAGTCTATCTTGTTGTCCAGCGGATGAACATTAGCAGGAAAAAGATGTGGTTTAATTGCTTTATACAGGTCAGCTTTCGGCCAGTCTCGGCTTATTGCATCCGCGGTCCAGCCTCTGTCTTCAATCAAAGCCGTCGTGTGCATCTTTATTGTTTGAACTGCTCCATAGCAAGGCCCCCCGTTACATCCCATGCTGTAAAACCTAACAAAAACTGCTCTCAGGGTCAGAGGCTACGCTAACTAGCGGGTCGCCATTTTGAAAATTCTAAATCCTCTAAGTTCATCCTTGATTCCACGTGGGGGAAAAAAAAGTGAAGTTACTGTTAAAAAATATATAGTTTTCCCTGAAACATTGCTCACGCGGTTTTAGACTTAGTGATTTCTACTTACAAGCATTAGCTTCCGATAGCAGGTCGCCTTTGCATTAGCATGAATGCTAATTCATGCTAATGAATTAGCATTCATTAGCATGCTTTCATGAAGCCCAAAGCCACTTTACCTATTTGTCGAATCTTAAGTTTCTCATCAGCATCATTATGATTAGGGAGTTAATTATATTAATTAGCTTTATACTTTGGATACATTTGTCCAAATTCAGCCAAAATATCTCAAAAAATATATTCTAGCTCGCTAGCTTGCAAGCAAACAAGCTCGTGGCACAGTTGACGTTGACGTCTTTGTAAATGGACTATTTTCTTACGTTTTCTCCGATCCCTTCGACATCATGCGACGTCCTGAATAACGTGGGAGGGGAGGAGGGGGATCTGTCAGTGCTTGTGACTTTGTGTTTCCTGAGCCGAGTGTCCGTGAAGCAGTGGACGCTGCGATTCAGCTGCACAAAGTCTCTGCTGTGTGACGAGGCGCACTCATTCCTCTCAAGAACGCTGGTGGGCAGAGGCGAGGCCCGCAGCAAGGGGCGATGGGAGGAAACCGAGTGGGGGAAGGACGGAGCCGTGATGCAGGCGTGCTAAAAATAGCACCACCTCCGTACCCCTTCTGCCTCCACAATCCCTGCATTCTTTCCAGCAGTCTCTTCATCCTCTCCGTCCCTGATGAAAAAGACATTATGGAGACGTGGGGGAGTCAGGTGTCAGTTTCATCCTCCGAACAGCGATGGAGACGCGGAGGGAAACGTCCTCACTGACTAACTCTTCCAGTCCCCGATGTCCAACTGTACTGAAATTATTGGAAATATATTCCGTCTTTCTTCAGTCAAACTGGAACACGTGTGATTGTGAAGTGTTTGGTGATTATTTCATCGGTTGCTGATAGATTTCAGTCAGAAATCGCCCTCTCAGTGTTATGAAGCTTATAGTCAATTGAGTTACACGCCAACCATTCCCAGAAGTGACATTTTTACGCCAAATGGTCAGAAGTATTGTCACGTAACGTTGAGGAATGAAAACAGCCATATTGTTTATGATCAAAAAATAACGAGCCATTTCTAGTGCCTACAGTTGAAACCAGACATTTACGTACACGAAATGAAAAAAAGACATACACATCTTTTCCTTTCTCTCTGATGTTAAATCAGGCCAAACTTCTCCTGTTTGTGGCCAGTTAGAATGACCAAAGTTATTTATATTTGGCAATTATTTATATTGAATGCCATAAAATGTTGCAAGAACATTTTTAGAGATTTTCGTCTCCTCATTTGTTGTATGTAAATTTCTGGTTTCAGCTGCAACGTGTGCCTTTGACTCAGCTCAACTCTATACACTAAATTAACGTTTTTGTGGGGGTTTTTTTTGTTTTACTGCTTAGTAATTAGTATTGTTAAATGCTTTACTACTAGTATCAATCCTGAAAGAAATCCTTCACTCGGTTATCATTCATCATATTAAATTCAGAGCACACAGTGTCAACTCGTGTTATCATCTGAACATAGTGCAGTTTTATGTCATTTTGACTTTTATTCAGAAACTTCTTTCTAAATTACTCCTTTAAACGATTAAAAGTCACTACTATGTTCAGATTTTCTTTGCAGGGCAACTTACATTTTTGATTTATATTGCTCTGAGATGACCTGCAACTACTTCAAGAATAACACCTTACCCAAACACAACAGATGAAACAGTTTTGGGAATATAGACGCACGATATTTGTAAATATCAGTTATCGGCCATGGCAGCAATATTAATATCGGATATTGATATTGTCCTAAATTTTCATATTGGTGCGTCCTGAGTCATGTGACAGTGATAGTGATGAAACACAAGGCCGTGGGGGTGCAAAGTAGACAAAGTGGTTGCTTTTACATGATGTCAAAATGTGGAGAAATATATACATATGATGCATACATACATATATTTTCAGTAAATATTGGTTATCGGCCATGGCAGCATTATTAATATCGGATATCGATATAAGCCCAAATTTTCACATCGGTGCATCCTTAGTGTTTCACCTTGGAAATATCGACACTCTTCACGTTGCAGTTCATCCTCAAACACTGAGTCGATATGAAACGTCATAATGAGCCACATTGACGTCACCACATCTACAAGTCACTTTGATGTTTTTTTTTTCTAGAAATGAATTGCTTTTTGGAACCGGTGCGTCTCTCTCTCTCAGCCCAAGTCCCGTCTAATAGCAGAATAAAAGCCAGTCGTGCCTCAGGATGAATTAATAATGAACCGTTTGTCTGCGTACCCATTCAGAACTCCAAACCGTATGTTCAGCTTGGTTCCGACGGAGCTTATGAGATGATGAGCTCTCACTGTCTGTGCTGAAATGAGGGTTTTGTGTGTGTGTGTGTTTTTTTTTATTTCGTTTCTCCTTTTGTTTTGCTGTCATTCTCGACTCAAACACCGACACACCAGCTGAGTAAACGGAGCCACTCGCCAGCCTCGAGGTTCACTTCCGACCTTCTGCCTCTGGTTCTCTCTCCCGGTCGCTCTCACGAGTCCGTCGCTCATCTCAGGAAAGTCCACAGACGTTCTCTTTCACCCGGACGCATCGAGCGCCAGGGAGGTTTGCTCTGAGGATCTGACAGCTGGATGGAGTTTGTCTGATCTGCTTTTATCAACAGGAGTATGAGTCTGACTGTCAAAAATGAACAAAATAAATAAAATGACGTAAGAAATGAAGCTGGGTTGTGGGATCCTGTTTGCTTGTATGTGTGGTCTCATATTGACAAGCGACGCTGCGCTGTGGAGGTGAGCAGAGAGGGGGGGGGAATAGATGGTATCTTAGTAACCTGCTCTTGGTATTGACTCCATTTTGTAGCCTGTTGTATCGTCTGTCCTTTTGGGAAATGGAAAACAAATAAAGAGAGAGAGAGAGGCGAGAAAAAAAGATGCAGGAGGAATTATGGAAGAAACGTTGTCCTTTTATTTGCTTTTTAGGAGCAAAAGGGGGGGGAAATCATCAGAAAATACATCTGTAATTGCTTTTCTGTTTTTCTCCAATGCACTTAGCCTCATACTGCTGCCAAATTGATGCAGCAGACACAGAGTGGGATGCTCTTCATCACTGGAAATGCACTGGCAGCCTCACAGACAACGGCAGAAGTGCTTTGTTTATCCAGCTTAATGTTTTTTTTTTACCCGCATTTAAAATGTGTATAAATCGTCGAACTTGCTGAAAATAGCAATTTTTAGCAAGTTTACTACAAAATTAATAAAAGACAAATAGTTTTTCATCATACAATCCAGATGTGTCCACAAGGTATGACTGCTCTCTTCATACAGTTCATCCCAAGACAATTTGATTCAGGTTTTAGTTCCAAGTAGCTCCATTCAAAACAATACCGTCAGATGAAGTTGATCACAAAGTGCCACTTGTTATTTACTTGTTTATTTTTCCAGCAGATAGTTTGGAACCAAATGATAAATCAAGACTGAACTAAAAATTTATATATAATTTTTTTCCCAAATCCTTTTATTTTGCTGCAGAAATCAAATGTAGATATTGTGTAAAAGCTGATTTTTTTTAAAAAAATCTAAAACTATTTTTTATGCTTTATGATTATAACCAGTGCATAAAGTACTAGTCCTTATTATTTTAGGTCCAAGTTTTTAAATGCTTTTAATTCTGACCCTTGACTTCCTGCTCGTAGCTCATTTTATTTCTCTCTTTTTTTTCTCTCTGCACTCCTGGTTTTTGTCTCCATATTTCCCTGATAGCTTTTCCCCGTCTCTTCCTCTTCAGCTCTTCTCCATCGTGATCTTCGGGTGCATCGCCAACGAGGGCTACATCAACCGGCCCAACGAGGTGGAGGAGTTCTGCATCTTCAACCGCAACCAGAACGCCTGCAACTACGGCGTGTTCATGGGCTCCATGGCCTTCCTCTGCTGCGTCGCCTTCCTGGCTCTCGACGTCTACTTTCCTCAGATCAGCAGCGTGAAAGACCGGAAGAAGGCCGTGCTGGCTGACATCGGGATCTCAGGTGAAGCTGCACTTCTTCTTCTCGTCTTCCTCCCAACAGCACGGCTTTTGGTAGAGAAGTCATAGCCTCCATTTTGTCATGTTGCAGTCCCAGACTTAATGGGAACATGGATGGTGCTAAATACAGGGCAATGCTTTGCAGAAAACCCGAAACATACAGCCAGAGATTAAAGTATGCTCTTTTTTTTTTTTTTTAAATGGCTGACTCAAAGTCCAGACCGAAATTGAATTTAGAGTCTTAATAGATACTAACCAAAGAATAACAGGCAAATATGTGAGTCTCTGGAAGTTACGTAAGTATTAATACATTTTATTATTTAGTATTTTAATACAAAAATCATAAAAACAAATCTAATTTCCCTTCTGCTTCTCAGTTATGCAACACTTGCTTTCGGCCTGTTGGGGAAAAAATCATAAAAAATTCGTCAGGGTTTGTGACAAAATGTGAAAAAAAAAACGTATTTCCATAAACAGAAAATAAAAAAATGGCTAAATTAAATTTTTTTTGTTTAATCGTGTTTTTCACATATTTCATAGCTCTGTTATAGTAAAAAAACAAAAGTAAAATATGTTTTACTTTTTACTATCTTCATACAAACATAAGAGTAAACCAAAATTTCCTCAATCATGCATTACTTGGTATCCTTCTATTGCAACAAAAGATCAAATTTGTTTAAGTTCATTGTCGTAATGTGACAAACTGTGACAAAAAGATGAATGAACTCTATTTACATAAGTGGACATGTACTACACTAAAACATTTCTTCAATCCTCTTTTTTTACATTTTATTTACTTACTTACTTATCCTTGAACTTCTGCAAAAAAAATTAAAAAACATTCGAAGAAGGCGTCTTCTTTTGATTACCCTTGTGTTTGCATTTTTATTTCGATTAAAAAAAAAACCTGTTTCCTCTCTGTGTGTTTCTTGCTGATCGGCATAGTAACGCGTTATTTGACAGCGGCGAGCGTCTTTGGCGCAGCGTTTGTTTTTACAGTGTGATCACAGAGGAGCGGGGAGGGCGGGGAGGGGGAGCGGTTGTTAAGCAGACAGCTTCTCCTCCGGTGCTAACAAGTCTCTGCGATGAGCTTCACTGTGTCAGACAGTCTGCCTCCCTGCTGCACTGCTTCTGCCCCAAACCTGACAAGATTGTCAAGCACAGAGGCTTTTTAATGAGGTAGCTCCTGTCACAGACAATGCTGGCTTTTGCTTTTCTTTTTTTTTTCCTGTGTGCACACACACACACACACACACACACGCACACACACCGCACACTCTCTCTCTTTCTCTTTGTCACCATATGTTTCCACGAAAGTTGGCAAATTAGTCAAGCCAAAGAACTGCTGGAAGTCTGATCAGACGTTTCTGACATGTCTGCCTTTTTTGTTTTTATAGAAAACAGAATTTCAGATTTGTGAAATCTCCCGTTTGTTTGAGCGCACTGTGAAGCAAAACATTCTGTTTCATAGAAAACGTCAAGTGAACATGACTTCGCAACTTGTGGTTTCACGTTCATCTCAAACAAGTAGTGTGAACTTTTTGTTTTTATTCTTTTTTATTTTAAAAAAAGCTTCATAAGTTAGTCTATTTAAGTTTAAGTGAAGTATTTGAAAAGAAAGAAAGAACCTCAAACAAACAACAGGCACTGGTGTAATTGTCTGTTATTATATTTTATTTTATGCAACTTTGTATTAAAATTTTATGTCATCTTATTTTCAGATGATTGTAGATGTGAATATCTGGTTGTTTCATATTTTGGTATTTTCTGCTTGTAGGTTCATCAAAGTCACTCAGACAGAAGGAAAGAAAACAAGACAAAAATGACTTGTCAATTTCACTTAATCACTTAATATGATCTTATGTAACTACTGAGTCTTTTAAAATTTTGAACAGAATCTAATATCTTCATGATGTGACATTTGTCTTTTTATTTATCATACTTCTTGCTTTTATTTTATCTAAGTGAAGTTTTCTACCAGCATTTTGTAGAAAGGGTGACTTACTGTATGTTTTGTTGTTGTCGTCGTTTTCTGGACGGTTGTTTACAAAACAACAACGAAAAAGCAGCACACGAATGAAATTGTTGGTCAACCCCTGATTAAACGTTTTGTTCGACAGATTGATTTCCAGGGTGTCCACACGTTCTTAAAAACGTCTTCAACAGACTTAAATCTGCGTATCCAAAATTAAGACCTTAAAATGATTTAAATTCATAAAAGGAAAATGCAGGTGGTCTTAATCACTGGTCTTATGTTTTGTCTTGTTTATTTTGTGTAGTTTTATTTATTTTTCTTGCACAGTGAGGTTGCACAGACAACCTCATTACGTTCTGTGACTTGAGGAGGTTGAGGCTACTGCTAACTAGCTTCTAACTGCTAAGTGGGTAGCTTTTTTTGCCTCCATCATGGGTTAAGTGTAAATTTATCGCCAGTTTGTAGGACTGCCAAAAATCTTCCTGTTACTACTACATAAAATATGACGTTTTCTTTCATATATTTCTGTTTTGATACTTAAATTTCACTCGTAATGGCCTTGAAAAACCTTAAATATGAATTGGTGAGACCAGCGGAAACCCCTGGATTCAGTCTCAGAGATTTGTGGCATTTGGTGCATGAACCAAACGAGTTAATGATGATGGGAAAGATCCGGTGAACACGTCGGGTCAGGGTTTGAACTCTGCTCTGTTTGTCTCTGCTTTCTCGTCCTTACAGCGTTTTGGTCGTTCATGTGGTTTGTGGGTTTCTGCTTCTTGGCCAATCAGTGGCAGGTGACCAAGCAAGAGGACAACCCCTTGAAAGAGGGAGGCGACGCTGCTCGGGCGGCCATCACCTTCTCCTTTTTCTCAATCTTCACCTGGGTAAGAGCTTCGTTTTGCTCCCGTCAGTCCACAGATCGTAGGACACCGAGGCATGTGCAGCCACAGAGCACCTGAAGACCAAACACATTGGTGCAAGCATGATATTACACGGGGAAGCTTAGAAAAATCCAGTGCTTAATGTGAGAGCATTTCATCAGCCTGAAACGACGTGAGGATGTTTTTACACCTGGCGGTCAGCTGGACTCAGTTTGATTGCAACATTTGAAAAACCTGTTCTCTCCTTCCGCCTGTGGGGGCGCTGCGCCAGAAGGAAACGACACAAAAACCCCTGAAGAAGACATTTCCGCGTGAAAAAACAGGCCTGTGAATTCTGGCACCCTGCGAAAGCCTGCTCGCTTTATCCAATAGGAAAATATGAAAATTATTTTCTAAGTGAGAGATTTAATTAATGTAACTAAACCTTAAAAGAAAGCAGAAAAAACTTTCTGTAAAACTTAATTAGCAAAAAAAAGATTCGATATTTCAGGCAACACTTGAAGGTGCCTTCTTTTGTCTTTCCCATCTTATAGAATAAATTACTTGTTTATTATTATTAGTATTAGAATTATTATTTAAAACGGTCTTCAGTTACATTTGTTTCATGGTGACTGTGAAAGTTACGAATACGTTTGAAACTGGCGGCTGTGTTGAAAACAGTTATTTCCTAACACGTTTAGTTGAAAATAATCTCAAATTAAAAGTTGAATTTTTCTCTCTCTTTTTTTCCAGCGTGAAATTAAGATGCTGCAACAGAACATGAGTTTATTTGAAAACATTTCACACATCCTTGCCATGTCGTGGTTAGCCATTAGCCTCCGCTCGTTTTGTTGCATGTCACCCAGACGTCCGTCACAAATGTGAACATGAATGACCTCACCAGAGTGCGGCTGTCTCTCCAACAGGGCGCTCAGGCTCTCTTCTCCATGGAGAAATTAAAGAACGTGTCGTTTGAAGAGGAGTACACCAAGCTGTTCCCCCCTCAGCCACATCAACCTTTTGTCTGACTCTGTTCTGCCTCCTATGCCTGCGACCTGAACCCTCTGCAGCTGCTCACACACACACACACACACCCCTGTTATGCTGTAGTGGCCGAACGTCTTTCGAGGAAGTGAATGTGTGGGAATCATGAATCCTGACTCGGGCACGTTTCAATAACAATTCTAGCAACTGAAGCGACAAACCTGCATGTGTGACTGTTGAGCTCGTGGTTCAAAATGACGAAGGTTGTTAGTTTCTTGACGCTATTAATGCACAGCAACATCTTGTCTTTTAATCAAAGGCAAAATAAAAGATATCCGGCTCCGTCTCTCTGGTTTTCGACGGAGGCGTTAAGCGGTTTAGGAAGTCGGTGGATTACCTTAAGCTTTCATTTGCGGTACTTCAGGGTTTAATAAGCAACAGGACATGATTTATTGATCAAGGAGGCTTTGGTGTGTTTCGCTCCCCTCAGGCAAAGCTATGGATCTCTATTTTTAAGCTCCTTTTTTTTTTTTTTTTTCTTTTAGCCTTGAGGCTTTATTTTTATTGTGAAATCTCAAAATTATGGATGTGTTTTCTTCTAAAACACATCTAAGTATGTGCACTGAAAAAAGAGAAGGAAGTTCTGTGCTGAATTAAGCTGGCTAAACCTACCTTATTCACATTTGTTTGACATGATGACTGTATAAACATAATATTCAGTTGGATGAACCTTGAGGACTTGCAGCAAATTAATTGAGTTTATCTGCGACGGACTGGCGACCTGTCCAGGGTGTACCCCGCCTCTCGCCCGGAACGCAGCTGGAGATAGGCACCAGCGACTCCCGACCCCGTTAGGGAGGAGGGTGACGGAAAATGGATGGATGGATGGATAATTGAGTTTATTTAAGTTGGGTCACCTGTTTTGCAATTTTCATGTGAAATTTTCAAACATTATGAATACTAGCAACTTAGGAAGTCTTTAGGCAGTTTGCATGTCCAGTCTTTGTTTTACTATTTCATGGAGGTTCACATGGACGCGATGTTACCAGCAGTTTTGAGAGCCTGTCTAGTTTAATTTAAAAGGCAACAACACTTTCACTGGATATTTATTAGATGTACATGGATTGTTTTGCGTTAGCAACACACAGACCCACTTCTTGTTTGCATCAAGAACGTAGACCGAAGTAGAGTTGAGGTTTTGTGTCTCCCTAGCTGTGTTTGCATTGCCCTTAAGATTGTGCGAATTGGAATTATGAAGATAAATGAATAAATTCACTCTCAATTTTGAGAAAAACTTGAGTTTTTTGGTTGTAACTACAGGCGGAAAATATGAAGAAGGCGACAGGAAGTGGTAGCAGGATGATGGCGCAGCATGTTTTTCAACAACTTCTCGCTTAAACCCATGTGATTTTAATTATGTTAATTAACAAACACAATGCAATACTGTCTCTTTTTTTTAACATTAGCTGAATATTGACAAACTTTTCCGTACTTCCACAAAGCAAATGTAACTAACGACGAGCTCAACTCGATGTCACCTGCTTTGACTGACTAAATGGCTTCCCAAGGTTTCCGGCAAACTAATCGATGTTTTCCCCCCCGCTCTTTTTCTCTTCTCTTCCAAATGCTTCACTGTAACACCACTGCTTCGATCTCTTGTCTCCTCGCTGTTCGATCGCGCCCCTTGCTACCCTTGCTTGCTCTTCCATCTTCCATCTATCTCCATCGTCCGTTTTCCCCAAAGGCGGGCCAGTCGTTCCTCGCCTTCCAGAGATACAAGCTGGGGGCCGACTCCGCCCTCTTCTCCCACGAATACACCGACCCCAGCCAGGATGCAGCCGGAGCGCCCTACACGTCCTTCGGAGGGGACGACTTGGAGAGCCCGGGCGGCGGAGGCGGCCAGGCCAACAGCGATGGGGCCTTCGACGGCTCCGGAGGCTACCAGCGTCAAGACTACTGAGACGTCGAGGTTCGGATGCGCTTTGGGATAGAGATGTTGTTGCCCAAACAAACAAACAAAACAAACAAAAAAAAAATCTAATTTGAATGAATATTTTTGTTGTTTTCTGTCACTGAAAACCACTGCCTCATCCCAATCCTAGTTATGGGTCTCTAATAATTGGAGTTCACGCAGTTCTGATGGGCTGTTTTAAACCGCTGTTTGACACGACGGCTGAAAGTTGACATGGTAACTCAGACATGTGGGTTATGATCTGTAACAAATTGTCTCACACAGTTAATAGTGTGAGAGGATCATATTCTCTACGTTGGTAGAAAATTTGCAGAGCTTTATAGAGATTTTCTACCAATGGCAGAAAGTATGACACACCAATCAGAGGAACAGTTTGTACCAATTATTACTTTTTCTGACTTTATTGTGTGGCTTGAAGCTCTCTCCGTGTTTGGATTTATCTCTTGAATATGTTAACAGGTATTAGCACCCCTGGTCAAGATGCTTTGAAAAGCCTTAAAATAAATGATCATTAACTCCAACATGCGATTGTTTTTGTTGCATTCCTCTATTGGCAACCCCAGAGGACTCTTTCTTACCTAATTAACAGGGTTCACAAGCCTGTTAATTACTTGTCAACATTTATTTGCAAATGGTGGCGCGGTAATGAAAGTGAGAGAAAAGAGAAGGAGAAATTATTAGACTAACTTCTCAGCATTGATGTGACCGTGAAACTATGAAAAATTAACATTTCTTCAGCTTCACCGCAGTACACTTTACATTTACAGGGCTTAGCTTTTTTGCTTTTTTTATTATGACTAATATGATTATTTAGAACTAGTATTTTAGAAGCAACAGTATCATTTTACAAATTGGCTCAGATCTTTGATGAGTTAAACTACAGACAACAACAAAAAACAAATAGTGAGAAACAAACTGAGAATTGGAGTGGCTCTTGGGGGACCCCTGCTGGCTGAAGACCCTAAGCAACAATGCTGCTTCCTGTTTGCCTGGAGAAACAGAAAGTAGTGTATTTCTAACTTAAAGTTCCCTTGGGTGTGATCACCAACTGAATAAATTAAGTATAACATAACATGACCAAAGGAAAGGGTAGGGCCCAAATAAGGGTGGTACTGTTAATTTTGTACATATATAAAAAGAATTGAAGAAATTTAATTATTTCTTCTAAATAGCTATACCCATAAATTCCCCCCAACCTCCCTTCAAAAAAATATGTATTTATTTCAGGGCTTTTAAACATTTTTTACTAGGGGTTCCAATGGATGCGACGGTACTGCGGTCGTGGTTTACATTTTGGAGATGTATGTGGTGTGAACAGGCGTGGGAAAATGTTTCGAAATACAAGAACTAGTTGGATAAAAATGGCGAAATCTTTTGGCGAAATCAATACTTGTGATCACATTGTTTTAATGAGACACATGGTTTAGCGCAGGATAAAATATAGATGGTATTTAATAACAGTGTATTTGTGTGTGTGTATGCGTGTGTATTGCAATGTTTTGTTTCCTTGATACTTGTATGTGAGACAGATTTTTTTTTCTGTTTTGTTTGTTTTTAGGGTTTTTTTTTTTTTAGTTTTTTTTCTGTTCAATTGTTGCCTCAGTGCTGACTGCCAAGCAAAATGCAACCATCAAAGGCGACACACTTGTACGCCCGACGTCCCAATCTGACACTTTTCTCTCCTGACCATTTTCCACCAAAGTTCATCTCGTCACGTTTTCTGCGGTCTCGGAGGGCACAAAAACGGGAGAACGAAAACTGAGCTTTAGTCGAAACGATGCTGCGTCATCCATGCCGCGCGTGTCGACGCTATCAAAAAGAACTCTTCGTCTCGGCTTTATTTCGACAACAGGATTCAGCCGTGAGCCTCCTGTAGTGTTTATGAACACGCATTGCTCTGTTCTCTTCTACAGTAATGTACACCTATCTCTCTCTATAAATATATACATATGTGTAAAGAGATAATTCAGTGGTCAACAGAGATTCTGCTTTATTTTAGGGCATTACGCTAGTTATGTATAATAAAAAAATATATATATATATATAAAACGAAAAGACAAGATGAAGAACTTCTATCGTCTGTTGAGTGTTATTGTGGTAAGATGTATATGACGAGGCTGTCTACGCCTCTTCTTTTAAGTTGCTTTTGAGATAGGGAGATGTTTTTATTTTTGGGATAACAATACAATAACTACTAAAATCTACAAAAAAAGAGAAAAGTTCTAAAGTATATTTACCCTTATGTACTTTATACCTCTGTGTAGTCGTAGAAATGTGTGACGTTTTCTCTGTGGGATTTGTTAAACAAAGCAAGGTTCGGCCTAAGAACAACAGTGTGTGTTTTTGATGTATCTGGTTTCAGTCATGAAAATAAAGAAAACATTGATGACTACGTCGGGCTTCTGGTGCGGTTTTTCATCTCGCTGGCACGGGAGAGCGGAAACGTGGAGTGGAAGGAGTGACCCGAGGTTTGCCGCGTTTTATTACGCACGCATTTCTGAAAAGCGTGGCATTCGTTTTGTTCATAACCCATCTGAGTAAAAATTCTTCTCTTTACTTTTTTTTTTTTTAAGGAAAGGCTTTCTTATTCCCACTCTAACCACAGATATTAGAGAGCTCATTTGCAGATTTCTGTCTTCCTAATGGTCAGTTTAGGTAGAATGGACGGATGAATGGACAGATGGACAGACAGATGGATGGTTGGATGGAAAACCTTCTGTTTACACCTGCTACTGCACAGGATTTGCTCTTGTAAATTTCACAATTTTAGTTGACTTAGTTAAGTCCTCCACAGTCCTGCTGATGACCTGATTATCTGACTCAGACGTACTGAAGCAGAAACAGTCGAAATGTTAGGGGACTCTTAGACCGTGAAAGTCCCTCTGACTTCTTCTCAGTTGGTTGTAATTCATCACAATCCCGCTCGGTGGCTGTATTGTTAAAAGAAACCACTCCATACGGTCGAAATTTTGTCCACTCTATATTTCATTTGCAACGCATACTTTCGTTTAAAAGTCGAAAAGAGATGGTAATTTTACCACAAAACATTTTTAAAATGTTTTTTATGATAATAAACTGAAGCTAAGACCTTAAATATGCTGCCTTCATAGGTAGCGGTATTGTGTCAAATGACTAGAATCCAGAATATACTCCAAGGATGCTCCCGACAGAGTCACATTAGGAATGAAAACGAATAGAAATATAGTTAAACTATTAAAGCCCTTAGTTGCGATTTTTAATTTCCTAACATCAATAAATGTGCATTTGTGTCATCGAAGTTAACATATCGGACACTGCGGCGTGATCCTGAACGCAGCAAATAGCATCCAACATGGCGGCAGAGCCGAAGACTTTGATGCAAAGCGTAAGTGAAAAGTGTTGTTTATACCTGACACTGGCAGCTAATATTCCCCAGTTACATTACTTTAACCGCGTCTGTGACTCACGGGGGTCTTTGTTGCTGACTTTGACCCTTTCATGGGCAATTACTGCCTTTTAATAAAGCCAGTTGTAGCTATTTTTAGTAGAGCTCATTAGGTGCCTTGCTAACCGTAAGCTAACCAACAACACTTTAAAACGACTGGAAAATAAATATACTCGAGTTAACAAGAAGCAGGAGGAGTGGTTATCAGTCAATAGGCGCAGTGAACTGTGTTTTTCCTGATCTTATTTATTTCTTTACAGCGAACTGGCTAAGTAGACTTGTACTATTTTATGACTTAATCATATAACACCTGGGGGAGTTTCGGTTTAGCATTGAACTCTATTTTCCTGCTTTTTCAGTAGCTCCAGTTCAACATATCACACGAGCACACATGTCATTTAGAAATAAAAAGTTCAAATGAGCAAATTTTTCCACACCTTTTCTGATGCCGTGGTATTATTTATTCATTTATTCGTGTATTTATTTTGTGTTTGCAGCAGCAGCAGAGCTGGACAGATGACCTGCCCCTGTGTGAGATGTGTGGCGTCGGGGTGGCGCCCAGCTGTGTGTACAGCCCGGATGGTAAAGGAACCCAGAACCACCCCATGGAGGACAGGCATCTCAGGCTGAGGTGTGCAACACACAGCAGCTTCACTCAGCTGTCTGTTAGCGTCGAGATAGTGGGACTTTTTTTCTTTTCAGAACTTGCTTCCTCGTTGGAAATATTCGCAGTGTTCAATAGGAATTGGTTTTAACCTTGCTTCTCCAATTCACAGATGCGTTTTTATTTTTTTGTGCATTTTTGTTAGATGTCAGATGGTAAATATTCATAAAGACCTTACAAAGGGTGGTCGCCCAGGTCAGGGTGGCAATTTTTCTGGGGGCCTCAAAGGCTTTTTTTTTCTTCTTATTTTTATTTTATGTTTTTTTTACATGTTTTGCAAACATTGCACCTTTATATAAAACTCAGAGACTCAAATCAAGTTGAGTTGTATGTATATTTGGGGATTTTTATGAATGTAAACAATACTCAAGTATTTGGGATGTAATGAAGAGGCATTAAGCTTTGTTTATGTCATATGTATCATTTAGTTGCATGTTAAATGTATTTATTTTTTATCCAGCAGTAATTAGCATGTTGTATTTTTCGGCAGCTAAACATTCTGGTTACATTATCAAGGACTAGCTTTGGCTGAAACTTGTTTAAAGTAACCTTTATGAATCCTGCAGTCTACTGTAAGGTGCCGTCAAAGTTGGGTAACCAAAGTGTACAGCTTTTACTCGAAAAATGTAACTCGTTAAAGTTGTTAAGAGAGTTAAATGTTATTTCTCAAGCTGTTAAGTTTTTTTTTTTTTTTTTTTTTGTAATTCCTATTGGACTTAAATTTGAATATGTCATTGCTGCTCTCAAAACGATACATTTTTGCTCATGTTGCTTGCGCTTTGTCGTCCAATCAGAGGCGAGAACTGTTTCCTCTACGCCGTTTTTAATGGCTATGATGGCAGCAGGGTGGCGGACTTTGCAGCCCAGTGTCTGACCGCTGAACTCCTTCTCGGGGAGCTCAACTCAAGTCACACAGACGGTGATGTCCGCCGGATCCTCATTCAGGTGTCTGACTGTTTACTGGTCTGTCTGTCTGTGGAGTCACATCTCTTCTGTGAAGCCTTTCTTCCGTTGAGTTTTTTCGCTTGTGATTTAGCAGTTTTGTCATTTTTTTTTTGTAGCTCCTCTGATGTGCTTCAGAGCCGCTGAACGAATTATAATGCGTGTTCTCTTTGTTGCAGGCCTTTGAGGCGGTGGAGGACAGTTACTTTAATACAATAGGCGATGCTTTGGCGAAAAAGGCTCACCTGTCCAACTACCTCCTACCACACAATGAGGTATGCACACACGGAGAGGTGATTTTATGACACAAAAAAGCAGTGATGTACATAAAAACATCAGGTTAAGACCTCATCAGTCTGACTCGGCTCTCCTTCGCTCGTTGTAGTCTGTTGCCTGTTTCAATCGACTTGTTTTGTTGTTTTTTTTTTTTTTTTTTGCATTGGCTTTCACTTAGATAGATGCACCAATCCACGTTTTTTCCACTTCCGATACAGACATCCGAGGTTTGGTATTGGCCGAAATCAATCCGATGCAAAAAATCTGCTGAATTGACTCGAAACATTTTTTTCTAAACACAATGTATTGAATTGCAAAGTTCTTAAATATACCAATAGCTTCGCAAGCTTGGTCAAACATGTAAAACCAACACAACTCTAATCTGTTCAGTCTGTGTAATTAGTAGTAGAATAGAGGAACTGAAACTGACAAAAATAAACTGCAACAAACGCTTCAGAAAGTTTAATTAGGATTTCTAAATGTAATGAAAAATAAACAATAAAGCATGACATGGCTCAGAGCATGAGACTGAATAGATCTGTCCTTATAGATTGGGCGCATTGTCACTGAAACCCAGTCTAGAATCTTTTTCAATATTGCGACCGATCGGTTCACCTCTAGTTATCCTGTCTGTTTTTTCTTATTGATTTTCTCAGTTTCTTTCACCTCCATTTCGCCACCTTCCTACCATTATCATCTGTTATTTTTGTTTCTCTGAATGCTTCCCGGCTGGCCAGAATGTGCCATCCGACGGTCTCTCTTTGTCTGTCTCTCCTCAGAGTCAGAAGGTCCAGGAGCGCCTGAAGGAGCTGGAGCAGGAGGTGTCAGGAGGCGCTACGGCTGTGGTGGCTCTGATTCTCAACAATAAGCTGTACATCGCCAATGTTGGTATGCACACATGCTTTCTTTATTTAAAATGTTACACTTTCTGAGCGGTATGTTTGATTTGCGGCACTAAAGAGGCTGTATATGCCTGCAAAGAATCATCAAAAAAACAAAAGTGCTTCCTGCTTTCCACCAGCAGGTGTCAGACTTGATGCAGATTTGAGTCGTTTGATATACAGAAAATCTGATCCAACTGTTACAGTGAAACTTTAATTGATTTCTCAACTAGAATTGAATGTTTAGAGTTTCAGTCCAAACTGTGTTTTCAATTTCAGTTGAGTCAAAGTTTGCTTCAAGCTGGAGAACTTTGTTTGCTTGATTGCAAAAATGTTTGAGCAAATACCAACCCAGTGCCTGAAGATGCAGAACAGAAATTCGAGCTGTTAATAATGACGTGTAGCATAACACAGAGCATGTTAGGGAAGTAGCTGTAAAAATCAAGATTGTTGAGGGACACAGGTTTGTATAACGCCCCAGTTGGTTTTTCTTTAAAAAGTCATTAGTATGCATACAAAAGACGAGATTATTCCTTAGTTTGGATCGAATTTTGAAGGAAGTCAGAGTTGGATCCAATTCTGACTATGTATTTGATATTGGATAAAGTTACACAAAAAATCTTGTCTACTTAGTCACTGATGCACTATTTAGCAAAAAAAGAAAAAGTGCCAGCTTATATTTAGGACTGATTTATTACACATAGGAATGGCCGCTGAGAGGATCAGGAGTTCAAAGTTTAGCAGGAAGGTTTGAACCGAGACATAAGTGCGCTTTTGTAAATGACTGCCAGCTGTTTGTCTGCGTTGAACATATCAGAGCCGGGTACGTGTGGAGCGAAAAGCTACGCTACATTAACTTTCAGCATTTTGCCCACATAAACATAAAACCTTGCTTAACAAACTGGTGGATATTTTCTCCTTTTTTCTCTAGTTGAGGATAGAGAAGCCTGATCATGATTGACATAAAGCAAATTGGCTGCATTGACTGGCCTTGTTCGGCTGATTAGAACATTACAACACACAGCTTCAGGCAGTTTAGGGATATGAAATCTGTTGGTGGCTCTGGAACTGCATGTAGCATCTGCTTACTGACCCAGAAATGTAATTTTAAAAGTTAATTAATCATTGATCTGTCTTATGCTTCCCCAGTTAGAAAACCGATTTAAAAAAATAAATAAATAAATAATTTTTTTAGCCTTTTTAAAGTAACGTCAGACGAAGTTTTTCAGTAAAATTTAATGATACTGCAGAAGTGTCTGCTCTTTGCATTATGGGGCATGTTGACCCTGTAATAATTTTTTGCAGTATTGATAGCAGAGCTACTTTGATGTTTTGGACATTAGTCAGTTCTCAGCAAAGTCCTGCTCAACATACAAACATCTCCACTCAAAACGTTTTGAACTTCATCCAGTCATTTTCAATTGTTAAGATTCAGTACGTCTAACACAAAATGCTGCTTTCAATTCTGCTCGTTTGTGTCATTTTTTTAGATAATCAAAAAAGGTTTATGTTAGATGAGAAAGAAAGTCACTGATCCACTTTGTTCACTTCTGGTATCACTACAGATATCTGAGGTTTAGTGTCGGCCGATAACGATCTAATAAGTTATTTATAAATGGAAAATACACAAAGCAGTAGTGAAATTTCCCCACAGTGGTTGGTCTACCAAGATCTTTGAACTTTGAAGATAAACTGCAGTTCTTTCTAAAGGTCTTTTGTTTTTTTTTATGACTCCTGTTTTCCTGTCTTGGAAAACAGGAGACCATCGTTCGTCTAATTTAAGTCGTATTAAATTAGACTTAAAAACACATTTTTTGTGTTATTGTCTTTCTTAGGATCACCCTAGAATTTTCTCTTTAATGTGCTTCCCAAATTTAAATCCCTGAATGATAAATGGGGAAAACCAATCATCGCTATGTTTTTACTAGTGAATGTATGGATGGATTCAACATTCTCAGCCAAGCACAAAGGAATGAGAATGTTGAATTAAAAACATGTAAAAGATACATCACTCTAAAAAAAAAAAGAATTGAAAAAAGAAACGAAAGTTGATCATTTTGTTAAATCTAGTGTAAAAATAACTGCATGCATATTTTATTTTAACTAACAAAGGTTTAGATGGTCTAGTTAAAAGCATGCCACTGTTTTTTTTGTTTTTTTTTTACATACAACTACTTTGGTTTAGTTTGCTTTTCTTCTTAGTAGAGTAAATCCTGATTGATGTAATAACGTTACTTCTTTGTCTAGTGCTAAAATGATCTGCAACATTTCATTATGACAAAAAGAAGCAGAAGGGAGGAACTGCTTTTTCACACCACGGGACACGATGTCTCCTATAGAAACAGCATTTATTAAATTGTTTTTATGTCAGATTCATAAATATCAGATTGTGGTGACCCGATCAACACTTATTTAACGCATCGTTAAAATTCGTTGTTTGTGGTCTCAGGTACAAACCGGGTTCTGCTGTGTAAGTCCAGCAGCGACGGTCAGAACCAGGTTCTCCAGATCGGGCGGCCACATAGCACCGACAACGAAGACGAGCTACAAAGACTGGCGGCAATGGGTGAGGAGCGTTGATGTGCTCACATCTGTGATGTGATGGAAACCTGAAAATGAATGCATCAGGGTTGCTATGAAAGCAGTTATTGTTGGACGTGTTCCTTACAGGATAAAAGTGTCATTTAGGCATCCAGAGTTTCTCAATGGAGCACAGACCATCTCATCTACATGCTAATAGCATACTTTGCTGAAGGAACAGTTTGTTCCATACAACAGGCTTTAACAAGTCCAGCCTCAACCTGACAAATACATTTGTCATTTTTTTAACATTTGTAGCATAACAAAAGATAAGGTATGAGTTTTTTTTGTTGGTTTTTTTTGTTAAATTAAGTCAAATATTGCAGAAATTTTGCTTTGGTCTCAGACTGCAGTGAGGTATTCATTAGGGCCCAATGAGTTGTTCAAATGTTGGCACTAAGTCAACATTAAACATGAAAAAATTCAAATTATTTTCTTTAGTACTTGTAAAACAATTTGGTAAAATAAAATACACCCTAATTTATGTACAAATCACATAAACAGAATTGTAAAAAAAACTTACAAAGAACTGAGATTTTCAGAAAATTTGATTCAGAATGACGACGATGGAAAAGATGCATTTCAATTAAAGGTGTCAGTTTATGGAAGAGTCTTAACTGGGATAAAAGGACCATAATATATTTCTGCATTTAAAATAATTTTGAAAGCCATTATGATGAAGCGATATGGCATTGAATAATGTTGAGTAGTTTTTGTGTATTTGAAAACCATCTGTTATAGTTTTTTGAGTCTCTTTCAGGGGCTGATATTGTCACTTCATTCTTCTTTGTGCTCTTTTTCATTCAGTTTCTTTCACTTTTTAACATGAACTAATCGTATTTATTATTATGAATGAAGTGAAAAGTAGTTTTCATTCAACCAAGTTTGCTTTTGTTTGACAATGAGTCAAGGATCTCTCAAAAAGAGTGTCAATTTAGAAGAAAATTCAGTTTAATTTACATTTTATGTAAAACCTTCACGTCAAAAACCATTTCTAACATTCTCTATGGTCAATGAAAAAACTGACATCTTCACTGGTGTTACAGCCACCAAATCTTTCGAACTTTTGACCCGATTCTTGCTGGTCTTCACTTGCAATTTGCTGATTTGTTTTATGCGATTGAGTCCCACGTGTTTGACGTTGACGTCATCTTAAGCCATTCAGAATTAGAATCGTCGTGTTAATAACTTAAGACATAACTTTAAACCAGAGTCTGACAAGGAAATGAATAAATATAAATATTTATTATAAGTCTTGTTTAGTTAGGCTGGTAATTCAGATCACTTTCTGAGCAAGGACCGAATATTTACATTAAATGTGACGTCTAATTTGAATTAAAAAAAAAAGATTTACATTTTGGATAATACAATGTGGAACAAGTGAAGTGCTCTGAGTACTTTCCAGTTGCTCTGTATATACAATCAAGTGAACAGTCACATGAGTGTGAAATGTGTAAAATGCTTTTACCTGTAGGTTGCTTCCTGAGCAGCCGTCCTCCTGTGGTTTTTAGAGGAAAATGTTAAAATTTTAAAATATTGCTAGGTAATTATGTGTTATTGGAAACACCAATTATAAAGTCTTAAAAACAGGCAAACATAAAATGGATGCAATTTAAATAAATATTTATTTTTTTCACTTTGGTTATTTCACCCTAATTAAAGTGTCCAAAGTTTTTCTGTTTTTTTTTTGTTTTTTTTTTTGTCTTTTGTCATTTTATTCACTGAGAATACAGAATAGTCTTTTTAACCCGTCTTTACTATCACTGTTACTGATGTTTAAAAAAAAACCCAAATGGATAAACAAACAAACAGTTCTCAGCCTGGTGAGGGGAGCAAGCCTGGTGTCCCGCCAGACTTGTAATACACTGGTAGAAAACCCTGGTGAATGTTTGGTCCTTCCACAACTTCTTTATATTTTGTCACAATGCAACCAAAAGCATAAATATGTTCCATTGGTATTTAATGTGAAACACCAACACAAAGTGAAGAAGAGAGAAAATGATAAATGATTCAAAGCAAAAGAAACATCAACCTGAAAACTCCTGTTGTTTTGATTTTCCCCAATCTCCGTTTACTGCTGCTTTCATTCTTCCTCTGCTCCTTACAATTCGTCTCGTGTGTGTGTGTGTGTTTACTGCCCGCTCCACTGTGGCCTACATGTTGTCTCCTGTGTCGTAGGTGTGGACGCGGCTCGAATACGGCAAGCGGGACAGATTGCTGGACAGAGCAGCACCAGGCGGCTGGGAGACAGCAAAGTCAAGCTCCACTACTCTGACATAGATCTGCTCAGGTGACGCCTGCCGTCGCCATTCTGACTACGCTTACATTGGTTCACGCATGTTGTGTTATCTTTGTGCTTTCTGAGGAATCTCCCTCATGTGTTCCTATTTACTATAACACAGCATACAACTTAATTGATTGTGAAAAGCAAGACTTTCATCTACTAATTTGGGTTTGATGTTTTTAGTCCACACAGGAGCAAAATTACAGCAAGAGGCTCAGATGCTTCCAGATATTCACTCATGTTTTTGATAAGGTGTTGGAGGAGCAACATGATTTTTGTAGCTGTTGATCCTTTTACCATTCGAGGAGCCATATTGGCCTTCAGTCCAGCTAAATAACACTGTACAGCTGTAAATGTTACAATACTTTTTTTTTTTTTTTTTAAAGACAACTTAAAAGTTTTGGTAAATACATTTTTGTGTTTTTAGGTTCCAAAATAAGGAAAACACATAAATCCTTTGCAAAAAGAAGAAGATGGATACATTTCCTTCTGTGGGATGTTGGAATTTGTAGAAAATGGGGAAAAAAGTAAATAATTTCCAACATTTGATGCAAATTTCAGTGAAGCTTGAAGCAGAGCCTTTCTTTTAGTGCGTGTGTTTTCTTGGTTATCACATTCTCTGTCCGTCATGAGGAAATGATCTCTCCAGGAATTTCCCTGGAGAGATCATTGCATCATGTTTTGCTGGTTGAAGAAAATTCATAAGGAATTCAAAGTTGCGGAGTCAATTATTTTAAGAAAATCACAGATGTCGAATGTTATGTAATCATTCCACCCTGGAAGAAAAATGCATCGTTAAACTCCATGTCTGTAAATTCCTTTTATTAATGTTACATGAAATCAGTGCTGTGACTATCAAGGAAGTATTTTGAAAGTGTTTAATCTCTCGTCTCTACTTTTCCTTCCCATGGCCATCATTACCGTACCAGAGCCAAGACTCTGTAAAAGTGCTTTATTCATCAACGCACACACAAACCTCATTTCCTGTGGTTATCCAGTATCCAGGCAAATCAAATTCAAATACTTTTGCATCATTCAAATTTTAGCCCCCATCAGATACAGAATGGAATCTGTACTGAATTCTCTCCTCACTGCTATCAAGGAGAGAGCATAATTCATAGAAAAAAAAAAAAGGATCAATATAATAAACTGCTGTTTAGGTCAAGCCTCTAATGTTTTGTTGCTGTATTGACTTTAATTGTTGGCGGTTTTTTTGCCAAGCTTGTCCTTTCTTGTCTTCGTCTCACGCTTTTCTGTCTCTCTCCACTAGTGCGGCCAAGGCGAAGCCCATCATCTCTGAGCCAGAGATCCATGGCAGCCACCCTTTGGACGGTGTAACAGGATTCCTGCTGCTGATGTCAGAGGGCCTTATAAACGCCCTGGAGTCCGCCCACGGCCCAGAGCAGGTCAACCAGGTTAGCAACAATGCTATTGTTGTTTTTTTTTGGTTCTTTTTCGCTCTTCAAGCCTCACATGAGACGTCTTTTCGGTTTGGCGTTCAAGTCTTGTTTCCTCTTGTCTTCTCAAATGTAGCTATTATTTTTTAAAATGATCTCCCCTCTCCTTCGTAGGAAATTGTAGCCATGGTTGCGGCCGAGCTGGCCCAGCAGACCAGTTTGGAGGCGGTGGCTCAGTCCGTGGTGGAGCGGGTCAAGAGGCTTCACCACGACGTCTTCGTGTCCGGCCGTCAGAGAGCAGCCTTCTGCTCTCGGCATGAGGACATGACCCTGCTCATTCGCACGATCAATTACCCGCTGGCGGACGCCGCGCTCACGCCCACACAAGGTAGAAAGTGTTATTCTCAGACGGAAAGTTCCCGTTCCACTGCACCAGAGAAAATTCTGGGAAGGATTAAAAACTTCTACAGTGGCTGCAAAGCTGTTTTATTATTGGCAATTTCCTCCTCAAAACATTTCCTACTCAAAACATGATGGTTAGCTTTTATTTTTTGCAAACTCAGCTAACAACCTCTTGCTAAATAATATGTTATGTTTGTTGTACGTGTCCTGCAGGATGTTTATGCGTTTCAGAGCAGTTTCTGTTCCTGGATCGCTCCGATTGTTACAGTTGTTTTTGGTGTTTAGTTCTGGGTCTTGAGAAAATGAAATCGCGACTCTTATCAGTGTTGCCAAGAATAAAAAAGGTCAAAATGACCTACATTTTTTTTAACACATTACCAAGAAGGATATTTTCACTGAAATCGCACGCTTTTCCTCACAATTTAGTTGTATGGAAATATTTTTGAGAAAATATAAGAACACATGTCCCATTTCCCTTCAACACTTTTAAACCGAGTGGGGAAAAAAATATGAATAACCGGGATGTTTTGCCACAGATTTTAACATCTTCACCTGCATCTCTTCAGGCGGGCGGATCTATCCAGTTTCAGTACCATACTCCAACAGCCAGAGCACCAGTAAAACCAGCGTGACCCTCTCACTGGTAATGCCGTCTCAAAGCACCCTGACCAACGGGACTAACACCGCCTCCACCCTGGAGGAAGGCACCCCCACGCCGGGGTAAGCTTGGCTTTTTCCTCTCCATGCTGACTTTCTCCTTCCGCTGGTGTTTTTTTTCCCCCTTCTTCTCCAAATGCCGCTGTTTTGTCTCAACCTTTATCTTTATTTCCTTGTTCCTATGGCTGTGGGCAAGTTTATGTTAAGCGTATTTTAAATAAGCAAAATTAGACTTCCTCATTCTTCCTCTGCTGTATTTATTTTAAGGTGCGCTTGATTTTCACTCCCCTGCCTCCAGCCTCCGCAGCTGTGTTTATTTATGTTTAGGCAAAGTTTTTCCTTCCTCACACTTGTGCTGTGGGTTGATCTGGGCAGCTTATCATTTTACAGCTGGAAACGGGCGTTATAATATTCAATACTCCTACACGTAGCGTATGCCTAACGCAATAGTTTTAGATGTGTTAAAAGTACTCACATTCACTGTAGTTGACAAAAGACTTGCTGCTATTTCAGTGAAAGGAGATTCTGCAAAATATTGATGCAGCTGAGCTGATTACAAATAGTTTTTTAATAAATTTGCAAAAAGGAAAAAAACTGCATAAAGCTGGTTAATGATAGTGGTGCCGCCCCCTGCAGGGCATGTAGAGGAGGACAGAAGGCGCTAGCAGCAATATTTGTTATCATTTAATATGTTAATGACAAGTCTTAAATTTTGTTTTGTCAGATTATGTCATTTGATATATTCTATGTAGTTTTTCAGTTTTTTTTCTCATGGGACTTTTCTGTGAGGCAGAAGTTTGTCTCATGCAAACAGCTAGCCAGCGTTTACATGTCAATCATGAACAACTGCAAATTTATCACCAGCTGGGGGAGTGACGATCGTCTTCACCATCGGCTCACTTCTGTGGCCAAATATGGCAGTCAAGCACCAGTCTGACCTATTTAAGAATTTTATTGCAACAAAGTTGTTACTACGGAGGGAACTACTGCTGAGAAGGATGAGAAAAAAGCCGTACATGTAGCTATGATGAGGGAAAAAGATGAGAGATAACAAGATTTTTAGCTATCCTCCCAAATAGTAGCATTTCTGTCTTGATACAGATCTTAAACTTCATTCATAATGGTCTTAAAAAGTCTTAATTTGGAGTTGGCGAAACCTGCTGACACATTGTTACTGAAGGAGAGCGCCACCATGCTTTTGGGGAGCATTTGCTCACAGTTTACACCAAAGATGCATCACAATACCAGTTTAAACTATCAGGGGAAGTCTGACAACTGAACAGCTACTCATGTAAATATAACCACAGAGACAACAATTTGCTTACGATGTAGTTAATGGCATTTGTGACAATCTGCGTCTTGACATGCTAACTCCATTCTAAGTTAGCTTGCAGATTAACACTGTTCTTCCGGCATGTAATTTAGCTCTGACTGAGATCCATTTCCTTGATAGGCAAAATATGACAGCTGATCTCCACTTTCATAATCAGTCATTTTCCCTGACTGCTGTTGTTGCTTTGGGATTAAACTGGAACTGTGACTCATGGCTGTTACGCTTCAAGGAACCGCAGCACAGGCAGTCACTACATCAACAACAAGCTTATGCAAAACTGAGTTTATTCTGGTCACCTTCTACTTCAAGTGAGGCGTTTGAGTCATCAAAACTCACCGCTAACTTAAAAAAAAAAACACTTGGGAGAATATTTAAAACTTGTCTCTTTCAATTTCAGCTTCTGATGCAGTGCAAACCACGCTTGGTTTAGTCACAGGATCAGGATATGAGACGTGAAGTATTAAATTAGTTTTTAGTTTTCTTCATGTTAGATCAGCATTTGAAAATAGAATTTATCTGCAGCTGTAATAATTAGAGGTGCGAGTTATCGACTGAGTTAATCTATAATTAATTAATCATAGCGCTGACTAATGAGTAATTGATAAGTGGCCATCTTATTAAAGACCTGGGTTTTCTCTTGTAACAACGAAAACAACCAGTTATCCACAAGATAAAGGAGCTCATTTTTCATGTGGTGAAATTAAAAAACAAAAACACGAGTAAATTTAAAGATTATTTTCTGTCAGTTGTATTAAATACTGTGCCTCATGTTATTTAGCTCAGATGTATTTATAAAGCAAATCAAGAACCAGTTAGATTGCTGAATAGAAAAATAAGACATGAAAATAAAACATGTAAAACACCTAACCCTCCTTGAACAGAAAGATAGACACAAGCGCCGCCATTAAGATGATGACTCAAAGAGCGTGTTGAGTGTTTATATTTCAAAACAGAACCGCATAAAGTGCATTGTGCTCTGTTGGGACCGTTTCTTTGTCCGTTCTTCTGTCACCGCCATCTTGAGTCCTGTATCAAGTGGCTCCACTTAGCGTAAAGATGACCAGAGGCGCCCTCTGCTGGATGGCGGTTTAGAAGGAGGTCTAAGCTGATCGATTGGGAATAATTTGAAACTAGAAATTGGTGAACATTTGGGATCTGATTCAGTGTTTGCGTCCCTATTAATTATACATGTTTTACCTGCTGGGATAAGTGTTTGTCAGTCTCTTGTATACCTGACTGTAGCTAATGATAAGTTGAATATGGCTGCTGTCTGTGCAAAACGTCTTTATTTAGCCCCTCTGAGGGATAACTATCTTGGTCCTCCCTCATTGTGAGCTCTAGTCTCTCTCTCTATCTTTCTCTCTTTGGCCGTTTGACTCACATCTCTGTTTGTCTTTCTTTTTTTTTTTTTAACTGGCCCTGGCTTGTCGTTCTCCGTCCTGCGTCCTACTCTCCGTCTTTCCCTGTCGTTTTTCAACTACTCCGTTAGCATGCTGAACCCGACCACGAGCCAAGCCTCTGTTGACATCCTGCAGCCTATAATTGAACTCCCCCTTTCGCAACCTCCTCTCTCCCCTCTCGTGCTCTCTACCTCCGACTCCTCTCTCTCCACTACTCCCCGGCCTCCCCTCCCTCTCTCCACCTCTCTGTTTTGTCTTTCCACTCGTGACATTGACCTCTTCCCCCCGTTCTCCTCGTCTATCCCAACCCTCATACCTGCTGTCTCCTCTTCCTCCTCCACTGTTCCCCCCCACCCAACTTTCTCTTCCTTCCCGCCCTCCTCCTCCTTCTCCTCTTCTCATCCCAGCAGCCAGAGCCCTACAGCCACCCTGCAGTCCACCAACACCCAAACACAGAGCTCCAGCTCCAGCTCGGGGGATGGAAGCCTGTTTCGTCAGCGAGGGAGCCAAGCAGCGCAGCCCGACGAGACGGGCAGGGTGCCGCCCTACGTGGACTTTAGTCAGTTCTACCGACTTTGGGGAGGGGACAACAGTGACACCCAAAGCACACAGGGAGGCCTTGGACCCCAGTAAGGAGGAAAGTCTGAAGGAGGGGCATGAACTACAAGGAGAAATGTTGTTTTTGTTTTTTTGTTTCATTTTTTAAAATCAAACTTGTGGATTTATGAACAATATGTACTGTAAAAGAGACTTTGTGAGCATGAGTTGGAAGGGACCGGGGCTTTCTATTACTTCTGCAATGAAAACTGTGAGGAAGTGGCGTCACACCACACTCCAATTAATGTTCGCTTCTCTTTGAAACATAAACAGTCACAGCAATCCAGATTGGTGAAGTTCCTGTTGAAGGCAACTCCAGTTGCTGGACAAGGATGTTTTATTCAAGGCCTTAAACTGTAACTAATGAATGAATGAATGAAAGTGTTTGAAAGTACATTTTTTTATTTGCTGTCCAAATATATATATATATATATATATACATATATATATATTTCTATCTCCAGATTATTTAAGGACCTGTCTGTGATTTCTTTTTTCTATGCACATTTTGCTCATCATTATATTCCATTTATTTTGACTAGTATTGGGACTAGACAAAATTTGAATTGAGTTGATCCAAAAACGAAAACAAGCAGCATTTTCGATTCAAAACCCTCTTTGCACCAACTCATTTTAACGCAACTTGAACACAACTATAAATACATTTGGTAACACCTTATTTGAATAAGGCATTTTACTTTGCATGCAAAAAAAAGACGATGTTATGTACTGTCATATTATAAGCAGTATTTTAAATTGTGTAACATTTATTTATAGAGCTGTGGCTCTTTTGGCTTTCCGTAGCTCTACCCAAACCCTTACAGTCAGACCTCTTTAGATGAAGACTCGCCGTTTCTCTTCACAGAATACAGCGTCAGACTTCCAGCTCTTAACAGCTTTACACATTTAAATATGACGAGTTGAAAAAAACAAAACTTTTTAAACTTAAACTTTTTCTGACCTTCTGTCCAAAACGGCTGAAGAACGTCTCCACAGCTTAAAAGGCTGGATCTCTAAATCATTAAAAAGAAAGTTGGACAACAACTTTAGCTGGCAGAGCCAAAAGACTTGGGGGCGGGGCGGGGGGGGGGGGGGTTTGTTGTTTTTTTGTTTTTTCCATTTCCCAGCAGAACCATTAAAGGGGTCATTTGGCCAACATTCTGGCACATTGTGACACCTGACCTTATTTCCGGGAGCGGACTAGAAAACGAGCAACATTTCATTCAGATATTTCTATCACTGATGACTCCATCAGAATACTACAAGGAACACTTGCAGTTTTTAATTTTTTTTTCTGGTTTTGCTTGTGTGGGGGGGAAACCTTCCCCCCCCCCCATGCCATGTGTTTGTGACATTTCTGTACTTGCCGGGCGTCTCGTTTTCGCTCGCGGCGTGTTTGGGTCGGGCCGCGCCTCGCCTCGCCTCGCTCGTGCATCTAAGGGCAGCTCTCTCCACAGTGGGCCGGGCGGCTCTTGGTGTTGAAGACGGCCTTACAGACACATGTTTCGAGTTAGCAGCCATCTGTCACCAAGCGAAGCTTCAGAACAACATTCTGCACGTTACAGAAATTTGGCGGCAGCACAGTCGAATATCTGGAATTGCAGTAAACATAAAAATGATTCATCAAGGGGCCTTGAAAAATCAATTTTCTGCCCACGGCCACCATGTGCAGTCCATGTTTTTAAGAAACGTGGACAGTTTAATAGGAAGAATTATAGGATAGGAAGTTCAAATTTGTATCCCTAAATATGAATTGGTATGTTTTTTTTAATCATTATTTTTTTAAATAAACATGAACAAAAATCTGCTGCAAGGCTGAACGAACCTACGTTCATATTTCTGAATTTCTCTATTTTCTTAGAACTGAGCCTAAAACCTTTGAACATGAAAACAGTTCGAATAGAAATATTTACATTTGAGTATAGAATTCCAGCCATTTATTGATGTGGGTGTGACGGAGGCAGGGGTGCAGCATTTGGGCGATTCTTTTATTGCGGCAACATTTCGGCTTCAGGACTTTTGACGAGAAAAAACGTATTAATGTTTTAAGAGTTAAATATTTTATTACTACACTAATATGTTAAGAAATGAATAATGGGCAAGCTCAGGGTTGGATAAATTAATATTTACATGTGTTATTTTTTTCTTTTGGGGGGTTGTTAACAGATCGACCTGCGTTCCCACCTTCATCTATGGTCATGAGCTTTGGGTCAGGTTCTCCAGAGTCCTGCTGATGACCTCATTATTTGACTCAGGTGTGTTGAAGTGGAGACGCATCTAAAAGTTGCAGGAGAGCGGCCCTCGAGGCGTTTTTTTTTTTTGTTTTGTTTTTTTTAAATCATTTTCTGGTCGTGAAATCGTTCTGATTGCTCTTCCTGCGTCATGCTCGTTCTACGGTCTGCAGCTCTTAAATCTAGCTATGGTGTTAGAAAAGAGGCAGCAGATTGATGCGAACTCATCAGTAAACTGTTGAGCGCATGCTCATTCTGTCATCTTTTCGAATGGCTTGTGTGTGCAAATTTTGAATATTTACCTTGCTTGTAATGCTCCCATTCACCTGTCCAGGTGAAACAATGGGGTCTGACCCATAAGCTCACATCTAACAATAAGATGTTCGACTTAATATAAGGAGAACATTTTGTTTTTTGTGTGAGTACATTATGTTCATAAACGATGCAGGTTTGTGTCAGAAAGAACTTTGAAACTGTGGACATCTGCAGGGGTCATAAACGGAGAGCGGTGAATGTCAGTCAGCAGTAAACGATAACCTTTGAGAACAGTTGCAGATCTGCTGGTCATAAAAAAAAAAACAAAAAAAAAAAACGTCTTTCTGCTTCTGTCCAAATCGGTTAACATGAATCCACCTGTACAGTTGCCTTCCAGTCTAAAGCAACCACTTCTGGTTTTCACCAACATGGCGAGCGCAGATGATTTTTGCCTCTCGCGCTGCTTTTCTGCCTTAGTTTAGAATTTCGAGTTTCTCCCACTCATTCAGATGTTTCTCCAGGTCAGTCCGTCCTTGTGGGGTTTCGTCAGCTTGGTAATTTACTTGATCTTGTTTTGGTTTTCCTGAACCTTCATCAAAATGTCTCTTGCGTTCGATTGCCATGCCAACCCACATGTTCGATTGCCATGTGGGTTGGCTGCCAACCCACATGGCAATCGAACATTGTGATGCACTTCCCCTCCGAAACAGCTGGCTGCAGCAGTGATATACGCCTACACCTCATATATATTTGAAACATATCGCCATATATTTATTCAGTTTAAGAAAACTAAAAACTGAATAAATCTGAATTCTTTGGAGAATGCAGATGTTGCGCTCCGAAGTGACTCAGGCGATGATCAGCCATCGACCACAAGAAAACTGGTTTCTGGGCGATAAAAATGTCTTTTCTTTCTCCTTAGAATTCATTGATATGTTGATCACTGAAACTGTCCTGATTGTTTACCATCTGCCAGACTTGAAAAGGATCTGCTGCTTGGCCAGCTGTGAACTTAAGCCGTAGGAGCCACCGGCTGAAGGGAGGGAGGTGAGGGGGAACACTACATGAAGAAAATGAGTCTAACCATCCAATTGGATGCCACTGACAGGCTCACATCAATATTTGATGAAGACGAGAAGCGGCACGATATGTGGGGCTGCTGCATCTGCCTTTATGGCTACTGATTGCTCAGAGGGAGAACAAACGCGGCCTTTGAGGATGAGGATCCCAGACCGATATGAGGGATGTTGCACTCCGGGAGGCGCAGCAGCCAGCTGGATTAGCCGTAACAAGCCGAGGTGTTGCGAGCAGCGCTGGTGCAGAGTCTCACCAGAAAGGCAATGAGTCATGAGCCCCACGTAGGGGCCAAATGAAAGGCACCTGGGCCTTTGTTCACTCCACTCAAAAGTTTCAGTGAAACATGATGAAGTATTGCAACGGATACAAAAAAAAAATCAAATAAAATAAAGCCTCGCCATATGGGTATCATGAGACGCAGGCATCAAAAGTCTGCTCAGTTCCTCCAACAGGGAAAATGTTAGTCAGGTAAAGAAAAAAATTATAAAAAAAAAACAAATGGTGGGTGAAATATGTTTCCATGAATATGGAGCTGGCACATTCATCCTGGGTGCCCGGATGAATTCTTCTGAAATGATCTAAACTGAGCCGGTTTACAGGAGTCCTGTAAAAAAAAATGTGTTTTATTAATATTTTAAGAAAAGAATTTATGATCTTTTTTATTTTGTCCTCCAAACAAGCCATTTCGTACCAAGAGATTGGTACGAAAAGTTTAAGCGTTTTGCTTAAACTTTTTCGCATTTTCCTTTAGAACATCTTTGTTCTTCAGACCGACACAAAGCGACACGTAATTATGAAGCAGAAAGAAAGTCAATACATGATGTTTGTGGAGAGTTTTTTTTTTTTCTTCTTTTCTTTACAAATAAAATTTTACAACATATGACATGAATTTATGTCCAGTCCCCCAGAGGCCAATGCTTTGCAGGACTGCCTGTCCTGCAGTGTGTTTCAGGAATGCCCAAATCAGATTTGACTGAAATGGAGAGCACGAGATGTGATGAGTTTGACAAAATCTGCCGATGGAGACGAATCTGATTGGGACTGACTGGAAAAGAACCAGCTGCAGCCATGCTCTTGGAGATAAACTGTGTATTTTGTATCAAGCATCTCAAGTAACTATGAAAATGCTGCCAAGTAAGTCGAAAAATAACTTCAAAGAAATTTGACTCCCTAACTTAACACAGTTTTATTGCATCAAATTGCAAGGGCAAATTTTTTCTTTAGAGCCGAGAACATTTCCATAACATCTAATGGCAACCCAAGTACTTGACTGTGCTATAAAATGTCGCTGTGTGCAGGGGAATGCCTGGCACTGCCCCTTTGACATAATTCTTGTTTGTTTTCATAGTAGTCACTGCTGTCTCTTTGGCGCCCCCTTCAGGTCGCAGTGAGTTCCTCCAGGAGCTAACAAAATGCACCGAGCATCGCAGCTGCGACGTTTTGAGCAGCTGCATCATTTGTTGTATTGTGTGCATTGATCAGCGTGGCTCCGCTCTCAGTTTTCCTTTGTTTTTGTTTTATTTGTTGTTGTTTTTTTTTTTTTGCTTTGTTTGTTGTTGTTGTTTTTTTCAGTTTTGTTTTTGCACAAAAAAACCCCCAAACAACTCATGTGCAGTTGGATGCATGCAGCTGGCCCGTGTCAAAGCATCTCTGAGGAACTGACACTGTCCAACAGAAGCGCCTCTCTCCCTCTCTCTCTCCCTCTCTCATATTTCAAAATGTAGATGTCTCATGATTTGCGGCCCCCCAGCCCTTCTACCCGCTGATAAAGCAGCATAAAACGGGGAGGAGCTCTCTGATCGTGGGGCTCCTCCTTCCAGTTCTCTCCGTTTTCTTCCACTTGTCCCCCCCCCCCCCTACCCCCACCCCACAGTCACCTCTCACACCCCCCTCCTAGCACTCGTCTCCTCCTCCTCCTCCTAGCAGCCTGGTGTGTCAAGAAGAGAGATGAAAAACCTGTAAAAAAGAAGAAGAAGAGAGGCGAGTAGGGGTTGGCTGTTTTTTTTTTCTAGTTTCTTGGGGTCGGAGCAGGCGTCACGGCGGGTGCAGGGGGCAGCGCGAGGAGTACGGAGAGGAGGAGGCGACAGCGGAGCGTAAACACGACAGAAAACGGGCGAGTCGAGCGGCGGACAGCGGTGACCCCCCGCCACCACCGACACCATCACCTTCTCATCTCCATCCCGGTCGTTTGTTGCGCTGTTTGACTCGGCGGCTCCGCTCGCGAGAGTAGCTTCTCGTTAGCTCCGGGTTGTCGCGGAATAAACGTCGGAGGCAGAAATAAGGAGGCTGCGCACGAGCAGCGGCGGCGGCGGCGGCACTAACCGCCAGGACTCCCAGTGAGCTCAGGACGCTTCCGCGGCAGATAAAACCCCCGAGAGGAGAGGCGGGAGAGGCACAGAGGACCGTAGCTGCTGAGCAGGAGCGGAGCGGAGATACCCCCACCACCACCACCACCACCTCTCCACCGAACCCCCGGTTCTTCCCTCCGAGTCTCCAGCATCACCAATGCGATGGCATAGCGGCTCCTGCAGCAAAACCGAAAGGCTCGAGTCGGATCGGCGCTGCTCGTCTCCACCATGAACCTCTGAAAAGACATCCGACACGGGCACAGATGGGTAAGATGAGGAGATGCTCTCTCTATGAGTGTCTTTTTAATAGAAGTATTCAGACAGGGTGGGCGGCGTGGATGTGGATCAGGACTGCTTTTGGCGTGAAGACGTTAACACCGCTAGTCTGGAATTGAACGGGGTGTTTATGATGCTGGTGGGAGTTGGACCTGTCAAACACGGTCAAAAGTAACCACGGGCTTTCAGAGCTCGTTCCTGGGCTCGTGGTTCCCGTTTAGAATCATCTGCTGGGTTTACTTTTGTGCAGATGTGAAGCCGGTGAGAAACATAAGCGACTGCTCTAAGACCTCCCGGCCAGCAGGGGGCCCTCGCGATGTCTTAGAAACTCCATAAATAAATGTGGTCTATTTTTATGCTTAGAAAAACAACAGGGCCATCAAGCAGTTCAGGAATGCTTCCTATAAAACAAAAACACATTTGCTGGTATAACATTTATTAACCCCCTCCAGTGGTTTGTGTGCTATTAAACCAGAGGCTACAAAAAGGTATACCCTCTATTTATGAACTGGTTCATTCAGCGTTTGAAGGCATGTGATAGTATTGCTGATATTAGTCATCACTCTGGTTTTCCTACTGACCAACTGTAATGGACTCATTCCTCTAGCTATCATAAATAAACGTAACAGCCAGAAAGGGTTAGCAGGCTAGCAGGTGACCCCCAAGAGCACTTCTTTTCTCTGTTAATAAAGGTGATATGATATGCGGCATTCTATATGTACTCATAAATCAGATTTTCCGAATACAACAAGAACGCGTCTCCGAACTCTGAATTCTACTTGTAAAAGTGGGAGAAAGACTGGCCTCTGCACGTATAAAGCGCAGTGAAAGTAAAATCCTTTGAAGTTCTTGTGCAGGACATATCAGCACATCGGTATCGGCTAAGGTCTGATAAAATCGGACCGATATTAACAGATATTTATTTCCATGTTGTTCTGAAAGTGAAAAGATTGATCGTTTGGTCACGTGACAGTGGCGGTGATGAAGTACAGGATTGTGGGTAGTTAACTAAAGAAGACTGCAGTTGTGAAGTCAGGGGTGTGGTCAGTTTTATCAAAGTTTTGAAAAGGTAGTAGTTATATATTGCTGCCTTCCTTAATTAAAGATATAAAGTGAACATACATTGTTCACTTTGTAAGCTAATTACTAATTATGCTAGTAATTAGCTTCAGAATTATTACCGAATACAAGAGTTTTCCGACTTGCAACCGATACGCGCTCAAAACGGGTGTGATCTCTATGAGTGTCTAAAAGACATCTTTTTGGGGCGCCAAAAAGCGTTTGACGTTTTTTGTGAAAAATATAGGTCTCCCAAAAAATTCCCTTTTAATCCGATTTAGAAAAGAAATTTGCTCAACTTTAGATTTGCTGTTACATTTTCTGGGGAATTTTTAGTTTTTGCAGTGATTTCGAAACATTTGTATGTTCATATACATTAAAAGCCACTGAAATATTTTCAGAAATCAGACATCTCACTGGAAATACACAGCATGAAGCATGCTGTGTAAGTAAAGTGAGGGTTTTGGAAGCACAGACTGAGAGGTCAAAAGGTCACAGCCCTGTCTAAAATTGTCATCTGACAATTTTACACTTCCAAATGTGAAACAGCTGTAAAACATAAATTGAGTACAACGCAGCAAATACAGAAACAACCCTGTTTCAAAATCAATTCCAAGCGGTTCGGTGCATTAAAACTGGAACTAGCTTGTAGTGCGCTTCCTGTTTCCCCACACAAACACAAAAAACAACGGCATTGATACAACAGTCATCATCTGCCTGTGCTCCATCCTCCTTCCCAGAGGAAAAACCAATGCCACACATCACCTCCCAAACGTTTGAAACTCTCTGCCCCTGGCGGTCGACTCCCGAATGTGCCGGCTGCAAGCCAAGCTGACAGATTCTATTTTCATCTTGCACATAGTCAACTGAAACCAAAACTCAGACCCGTTATGCCGCCGCCACGCTGAATCCCATTTCTGATTTCCTGTGAGAGCCGGCCGGCGCTAAGGGGGTCAGGTCTTGATGTTGGGGGAGCGCACGTACATGTGAGATTGAACTCGCCGGCCTCCGTTGGACAGTTGGGTGGAATCTTTGCTCTAATAAACGAGGAGGGGAAGGCTGTCGGATAGAAGACTTTCACTGTGTTGGAACGACGGTGGACAAATCTTTCCGTGGAGCAATCATGTGTTTCACTTTTCGTTTCTCGTGGTAGTTACCGCCAAGCATCGTTATTATTCAGCAGTAACTGTAAAACGGGCCGAGCTGTACGACACTCTGAGCCGCAGTAAAACCTGACCACCCCTGGGTGTAATTGTGTGCACTGGGACTTCACTAATAAGCAGGTTCCTTGTGCTTTCAGGTTTTTAAGCAGCAAGACATTGGTTAAAATGTATGAAAATGTCATTGTTCTGCTTTCTATCGTTTTTTGGTAAAACAGCAGCTGTGATGTCAAATAATGGATAAAATGGCAAACTGAAGAGGAGTCTTTTCCAACACCAACCTGTCGACTCAGATTTGATGTAATTTCTTTGACTGATGTTGTATCTTAGAATCCACTTCAATATGAAGGAATCAAATCACACAAAGTGTCCGATCAATTAAACGGTCCTATTCATTGGTCCAATTTTCATTAATAAAGAGATCGATATGATACTTGTGATCTAAGTTCATCTACCTTTGCAAAGCTATATTTACAGACTGTTCAGATAAAAATATTGGTATTGGGCCAAAATCATAATTGGCAGGTCGGGCTTTTTAAAGAACGTTGATCGGCCAGAATGCAGCAATCGGTTCACTCTTCAAATATGTCATCTGTTGATGTTTTTATTGGTAGAAGATTAGTGGGAAAGTCGTATTTGACGTGCTGTCGCAATAAACAATTAATTGTATGATAAATAATATTGATATCAATAATTTCTAGTTGTGTGGTTTATTGTTTTTGTCTTTTCTTTCTCTCTCTCTCTCTACCAAAAACTGGATGGCAAAAGTCTTCAGTCTGTTGCATTTGTCTCAACTTTACAGAGAGTTCATAATTCATTTTTGGTTGTTGTTTCTATTTGTTTATTTTCAATATTCTTCGAGTTCCAGTGTTCAATGTTCATTAGATCTTAAGGTATATCGGCCTTTAACAATGTGTTCTTGCATTATTATGCCCTTACCGTTACATTACTTGAAAATATTCTCAAAACAACAATATCATAATTTATCACAATAACTTCTGCCACAATTCATCGTCCAGTAACATTTGTTATTGTGTCAGACCTTTACTGATCACCGATCATGTAGAGATATGCTGATTCTGAATAGATAAACTGATCTGACCCTGGTTCACAAAAAGCAACAAAGAATGACAAAAGAAAAAAGTAAGTAGAAGATGCCAAACAATGAGCACAGCTGTAATCTTACCTCACAGTGAACTCCTTGACGGCCTTTTCTCTTCGCGGTTAAGAGAAATGCAGATGTGCAAAGACTGAGTGAAGAGCCTTTTCACATGTGCAAAAGGGTGTAGCACATATAGTAGGAAGGAATGAGTTGGATTTGTGGTTTTTAAGAAAACTGAAAGCAAATGACTGTGTAAGACAGCTTGAAGATGAAAGAATCTTGAATAGATTGAAAGGAAGAGTGCTATTTAGATGTCGGAAGGACAAACAAAAATAAAACCCTCCAAAACCATGTAGACTCGGCGGGGAAACCCACCTGAGCCGTGAATTGACTTCCTGTGTCAGATTTGATTCAGAACAGACTCGATGGATTTCTCTCACACTCTCCCAGCTTCACTGTCAGTTTGACGTATCGGCATGACTTGTAAATACACTTGCGTGGTAAGGACCTTCGGCGGAGACAATGGTCCATTAAGTAGACGCGGCTGCAAAAGAAAAGTACTTGAGAGAAAATCATGCTTCATATTACGACTGCACAAATTAGGGAAGCCATTCGTCTCCTTGCATCTCCTGCTCTCGGTAACCATGCAACACTTTCTGCCTCCGTGTGCTTTAGCTTCTCGGTTGAGGACATCTAGAGCTGAGGAAATATAATGGTCTGCCATTTATTGCAGCTCAAGCCGTCTTTTGTGCTATCAATATTGTACATGATCCAGATCAGTTCTATTTATCCCGTTTTGTCAGAGAAATCAACTTTGATTTTGTTGTTGCTTTCACAATTATTCTCCTGTCACTTTGATGGGAAAACGAATAATTTCAGCTCCCTAAAACGTCAAATAATTACTTAAAAGCAATGAAATGTAGACTGTCAGATCGTTTGTTCTCGATCACTTTTCCCATGACGGATAACAAAGCTGTTGGCCCTGAAGTCTGGGAAATGATCTGTGTCATTGTGTCTCAAAAGGTGAAGATCAGCCTCTTAATTAGGCAACCTGCACTTCACAAAATGTCAGAACGTTTCGCTTTAGAACTAAACGTGAAAAGGATCTGTAAAAACGATTATTGAGTCCAGAAATCGGCTTGTTATCTCATCAGCCATCAGCTATATGGATCTCAGCTTGTGTCAGTAATGTCACGCCTTTCCCACTCCATCATCCTCTGTCCTTTTCATGCTCTCACACAGCTCTTGCATTATGTTGGACCTTCCTTTCAGGAGCAGTGACTCAGGTTGCATTCTGACCCAAATGGCTTTTCTGGCACATAGAGGAGTCGTCTGGGTGATATTGCCAGAGGTGATTAGCTTCCTGTTACGTTGTCCTTGCTGCAAACCCTAAAAGTCAAAAGGTCTTCTCACTTCACCCTATTCTTTAAAACAAGCTAAACATTTTTTTTTAAATAATTTTCCAAGTTGCATATTGTGTGAAGGTCTCCAGGAAATGAGCACAACTTTGCTTGTTGTTCTAGGCAGATGGAGGCAGACATCTGATATCATGTAGTGTGCAAATGGCAGTGAATGAAGGCAAAGTGCAGGAGAGTCTGTTTTCCTTGGACAAAGGAAATCTCCACAATCTTGTCAAGGGAGATACCTGGGAAGTAGTGCTTTTTGTTCTGAAGTGTTGGCGTGCGGCAAATGGGACACAGTGGACGTAAACAAGCCAAATGGAAAAAAGGTTTGGCCCAGTATCGATATGCAATACTAAAATGATCTTCGTAGCTGATATATTTGTATACATTTGCAAACACAACACTGGCATTTATGCTCTGCTTTAGTTGAACACCCCACAATGTTGCATCACTCTCGCTGTCACATGACTAAACAAATACCACTGACCTCGACCTCTGTGCTTCCTGAAACACACAAATAAACAGCAAGATGGATATTGTTGATATTGATCCAGTTTCACTTATCAGGCAAATAACATAATTTCTTTAATGATGTTGGTCATTAAAGAAATGACTAACATCGGTCGATACAATATGTTAAAAAATGATTGGCATCATAACTAACTTCCTGTAAGTCACTGAAGTTGATCTGCAGGAAACTTTTAGTTAGGAATTCACTAACATCGGCTGATGCAATACATGATATCGATATATTAAAAATGACTTGCGTTGGCTGATACCAATATATTGAAAAATGGCTAAGATCTAAGCAGGTCACAATAACCAATTTTGCTTAACTATATGTTGTTCCACAAATTATTGCTATAAATGATAATGTTTTTTTGACACCATTTTCAAATAGTAAAATGATAATGGCATAACAATGCAAATACACCCACTGATAAGCTGGATTTTCTACATTATATTTAACACTGGAACTTGAAGACATTTTAAATAATTAACAAAACAACCAAATATGATAAACAAAATAAAGAGTTTGAGGGTATTCATGTGCAAATGAAAATTATCGAGCTCCTTCTAATTTATCATGCAATTAATTTATTGCGTATTGTGAAAAGTTACGACCGATATGGATGTTAATGCGGAAATATCATGGATTCCTGTAAATTGGCACCATAAAAGGGATGATTTTAGTTTGTATAGCTAATGTGTGTGACAACTATGTTATTTGTATTGTCATAAGTGTTAGCTCAATATATATATGAAGGGAAATATAATAGTCTTAAGCAGAGGAAATGTTGAACGTATTTCACAGAAACTGACGCAGATCATTGATTATGTGCAGCTTTTTGATCATTTGACACTTTAAAGTCTAAACTCTGCCACTGATCTTAACAGTTTGTTTGCCCCGCCGTCGTTTGAAGTTATGAGATGCAGTAGTGAGAATATTCTAGCTCATGATATGGACAATATCCCATCAGTTTTTCTTTGAAACCAGATGACACCAAGTTTAATTCAATTAACTGGAACAGATGTGACTTTTAATGCTTCTCTTGACTGTGAAATATTGAAGCGTTTTCTTTTTTTCTGTTGTGCAAAGCACATTGGCGGTTCTCAGTGAAGGGCAACGGGTTGAAATAGGGCTCTTCCTGTGAGAAATACTCTGACAAAAAGTTAGTCATGTGGGTTTGGTGGGTTCGAACGGCACTCAGAACCAACTTCCTGCAGAGCACCAAAGTTGAACAATTTCTTTCTCAGTGTGTTACTGTAGATGATTTCTTCAGTTTTTCAAATAAACTCTGCCTCCATGTAATAGTATTTTATTTTAGTTTTGCATTGGCTCTGTTTGCATGCTAACACTTGCTGGGTGGCGAAATATTGATCCCAGATATATACACTACATATTCTATCTAAAATAGTTCAATCACAGTTTCACAAACTTCATGTTCAAATTCTGACATTTCTTTAGCCTTTAAAATGATTTAATCATATGGGTCGTTTTTGCAATTGCAAAGCAGTACACCTTCCAGATAAAGCTTTACCTGTAAATGAGATGCTAGGTTAGTGTCAGCTAGCTTAATATTTTTATTTTTGATATGAATTGTTTATAATTTGGTCCACATTCTCTTAGAAGTTCCAGTTAATTCTATGGCTGTAAAACCTAGAATAAGAATAATCTCCTGCTTCATAAACTGACATGTTGTTTTGAACACTGTAATTATTGACCTCCAAGTCGCCTCTGCACCTGCACAGTTAACAAGTCACCCGCTGTTAACTTAGCAAGTTTGCGGCTATGTGTAGCAATTTCTCTGTCAAAATCCAATAAACGCTATTGTTTAAAATTGGAATTGGCAGGTCAGGTCTTTTAAAGATTGGTGATTGGCTGCTGCTAATTATTAATAACTTGTGTTATTATAGCAGCAGTGCTGTGTTTAGGCCTCTGTGTTGAGTCCCGGCCATTTAAAGATGAGGACTGGTCCGGATTGTACAAGTGTTCAGATGGACAAAGGATATGTCTTGCTGATAAAACAGCGTGCGTTAGTACAAACAGCAATTATAAGAGAGCGCAGTGGCGAATAGGGGAAAACACTTAGATAATCAGCGTTGGAGGATTTCGGGTCAATATTTCTTGTTTTTCCGCTGCGCTGCGTTCTGTTGGTGTTTTCCCGAATCTTCCGGCAGAACAAATCTCTGTAATCTCTCTCTCTCTCTCTCGCTGTTCAGAAGGGGTCGTCTGAGGCTTCAGGATGTTCCTAACAGGTTACGTTCAGTTGAGCAGAGACTGCAGCTGTTGCTTGCTTAGGGAATTAGACCGTGCTCAACCTCTGATCTGGCATCCCTGGACACACACATCTACACTCGCGCACACACACACACACACACACACTGCTATTCTCCTTCCTAACGCCCCTCCTTGTGAGAAAATGACAAGCACACGTCTCTCTTGGCATAACGTTCCCATTTCACTTTACTTGGGTTCCTTACTTCCTCTGCCTACGCTTTGCATAAATGAATGTTGAGCCTCCGCCGCATACATGCATTACAACTTTCCTTTCCCACACACTATGCGTTTCCCGTGTCGTGTTCGAAAAAGAACCGGGACGTACGAGGAGAATCTTTAAAAGGTACGGAACAGATTTGAGCGTTGAGAGTCCTCATTAAGTCGAAGGGTTCACGCGTGAACGGCGCACAGTTTTCCAGTCACTTACCTGCTGTCAGCCAACAAGCCGTGCAGATAAAAATATCACATTAAAAGCCAGTGCTATTGTGTTCTGCTGTCACTGCGAAAGCCCACTTCCACCTGAGGCTGGTTGAGTTCAGGGGGAAGGCATGTCAACCGAGCGAGCGGCGTGGTACACAACAGAGATAATACAACAGGTGTCACATGAGATATGCTTTAGATATTTACAGCTGTTGTCGTCTGACAGCAATTACATGAAACTGTGAGTGAGTTAGCTCTGGAAGAAAAAAAAAAAGGGTAAATGCGCGAGTTACTCCCCTAAAATCTCAATTCCGAAAAATGTTCTCGCGCATGCATATGTGCTCATCGACAATGATTTTCATGGGCAGAATTGTGGAAAATACAACCTCACTGTCAGTTTGAACCCAAGTCCAAGCGAACCGTCTGATCCTCATCCTGAATTTTCTCAGCTTTTACTGTCGGAGTGATATGGCACCAAGCTGGCTCTGTGAAATCAGTTCTTTGACAGGAAAAAAACCCCAAAAACAACAAAGTCTGATCATTTTAAAGCACCATTCGCAGCCAAACAAACAAATAAACCCATTCCTAAATTAGATTTTAGAGACTACAAGCAAAAAAAAAAAAAAAAAAAAAAAAAAAATGACAGCAGGCCCTCCCTTGAAACATCAGCGGGTTTTCTGCCGGTGTCACCATAACAAACCGTGACAGGTTTGTTTGAACGAGGCTAGCATTCCCACCCACAGACGCTTCGCAAGCGGGGGCTTTTGAGAGCCTGTTCTGGTGATGAATAAATATGGCTTTCCAGGGTGGCAGGTAAAACTGAGGCTTATCTGTGCAGGGATGAAGAACACTCGTCGCAGCGCTGCTGTCTAAGCATGGCGATACGGAGCTGCTTTGCAACGTTTTTTTTTTTTTTTCCATGTTCCACCCCATTTTTGTCCATCTCTGCTTCTTGCTATTTTTAAGAATGTTTCTTTTTTTTTCTTCTTCTTCTTTATCCCACTGAGATTGTTTGACTTTCCTTCCCTCTTCCCCGCTTTAGCACTCTCTTCAACAACACAGAGACGCACCGTGTCTGTCTTATGCCGCGCTCTCGCTGCCAAACTGTCTTAAGCGACCGGGTCGAAACAGAAGCTGTCTGTCCTTTAGGATCTGCTTCTCCCTTTTCCTTTTCTGGCCCCTCCTCGGTGTCTAGTTGCAGTCACGGAGACGGCGGGACACCTTGGGAGACCCACGGGCGAGTGGAAATGCTTCTGACCTGTGCCTGACCCAGCATGTGTCTGTGTGTCTGTGTGTCTGTGTGTGTGTGTGTGTGTGTGCGTGTGTGCGTGTGTGTGTGCGTGCGTGTGCGTGTGTGTGTGTTCATAGAGGCTGTGATGCCAGAATGTATCTCTGCTGTAGAATTTATAGGAGGTGCCTGGTGCCAGTTGGAAATGCAGCTGAAGTCACTGCAGGGCCACAGATGAAAATGCGGATCTGTCATGGGTTTTTTTTGTGTGCGTGTGTGTGTGTGTGTGTTCCAGAAATAAAAGGCTTATTTAAAAATTTTGGAATTATTTTTTTCCAGTGTGCAGAGCAGGAGAAGTCTATGTGCTGTCCTTATCTGCGACTGCTAAAGCGTGTTCCTGGGATTACGAGAATTGAATTATCTGACTGAGGATGAATGTGCAGATATTATCCTGTAATCCTTTCATTTAAAGTTTTTTTTTTTTTTTTTTGTCTTATCAAAGTGCTAGGGGTAGTATGATGTTAGCTGACAAATTAGGATGCCATTTTTAAAAAAGCAGCCACCCGCTTTGCTTACGGGAGCAGTGTTATGTAAAATTGGCATTTGTGAACTTTACATCATAATATAATGATATTGTTTACTCAAAAACATCGCCGGAGTGTTGCTGTGATTCTTTCATGCATGTTTTAGAAAATCCTTTAACCTTCCGTGGCTCCTCCTCTGAGCCTCACAGAACTCCCCTCCCTGCAAAACCCCCACTCAGCTCCTTCAGACTGGCCAGCAGCAATTAGCAAACATCTAATGGAACTGAGCATCTGCTGAGCTCATTACAGGAGATAATTCTCGGTGCAGCGCTGATAAAAACGTTGTTAAAGGTTTAATAGAGGAGTGATATGATGACTTCCTGAAGGCGGAGGTTCCGTAAGAGCTGACATTTCTTAAAAAGACCGAGACCCAATTTAAAGGCGTTAAAGTACAAAGTCAAATTTCTTTTAATTTATTTTATAAATATTGCATTTTTATGACAAGTAAAGTCAGCATAGTTACTTGACTGTGCTACAAAATGACACTACGTGCCTGGGAAACAAAGTACTGCCTCTTTAAGCGCACTAAGCTGCTGACAGAGGAGGCACGTTTGTGAGCAGCAGAGTTTCTGTCGGCTGTGCTCGACGGTAAAAGTACGAAGCATCACAGACTTAACACTTATGTTGTAATCCAGCAGGTAGACTGGATTACGAAGAAACTTTCTGACAGATATAGCTTAGTAAGCAACAATTTCCAACCGGCAGGTAGCTCAGATGTTATCTCCTCTGAGGAATCCCTCTCCTGTGGAGGTTGTGTGCGAAAGGAGCAGATGTGTAAACATAAATGTCTGCACTGCCTAATCTCTAAAGGCACAGACGGATAAATCCGCTTCCCAAATTTAAGCCCACTGGTTCATAAAACTGTGTCGTAATGTCAAACACATCAGCTTATGTTTGGCTCCTAATGATTCTGATAGGTTATTTAAGAAGCGATTACTGAGTGTGTTTAGTCATGTGTAGTGACAGGAGGGAAGTGCGTGTGCCTAAAAATAAAAGGGCCTGTCCAGCTACTTGTGAAAGAACCGCCACAATAAAAAAATAAAAAATAAACAAATGATACAAATTCCTTTCAATGCCTTTAGTTTTTTTAAAAACGCAGATGCTTCTGTATGTGCTGAAACTCTCCTGAGCTGGAATTTGAAAGACTTCTCTCTCTATTCACCTCTTTCTTCCACCAACGACTGCTTCCTGGAGGCGTGGACTCTGTTGAAGTTTTAAATTTCACCCAGCTGCTAACATTTGGCTGTGACATTCACACTGCGCTAGTGCTTCGTCTTGAAAACTATAAACAACCATCCGCCACTGCAAAGAAAGAAGCGGCTCGTCAAACCAAGTTGATTCAGCTAATATTGACTCAGTATTTGGAAGCGTGGCCACAACGGCCTGAACGACTTAGTTCACTGCCTCTGCTGCCATCCTAATTATTATTACATTATTGCTATCTCAGGATAAATGTTGCTAAGATTTCTTTATTTAATTGTTACTGGTGATGATGATACTGTTTCTGCTACTGTTATCGTTGTTAATGTACATATCATAATAATTGCTGGGTGACTTGGCCATAAGTGTTGGAGAAGGAGGAGCTAAAAAAAAAAAAAGCATTTTTAAGCTTTGTTATGCCCAAATCCCCAGAATATGTACCAGAAATACTTTTGACGAGTGTCTACAATGTTCAAGCTAAATGAGGGCGTTTCAAGAAAAGTTACTGTCCAAGGTGGAAGTTACAAACATATGAGTCTTTGTTGCTTAGCAGAATTTGAGTTTTGCAACTCCGCCTTAAGCTACAAAACATAATGTTCTATTTTTTTCTTAGCTTGCGTACGCCTTAAATATAGCAGTGTGTTTGAGGGGTACGTAACTCAGAATGAATGTAGCAAACTAAGAATGAGTGTAGCAATAAATTTTGTATCAGCTTCCAGTACTGTATAATTTGCATCAATATTTGCGGAAGAGATAGAAGAGCAAACAAAAGAAAAGGAGCAATTGTAGCAAATCCCAGAGGCCAAGGCAAACGCTGAGATAAAGTTAAGTTAGGAGGACAAGATTATGAGTCAGTCTGAGCAACAAAGCAGAGCATTCACCGTTTATCCTTGTTGACGCAGGTTTGAGGCATTCATTTTTCATCTTCTGCTGTGTGAGATGTAGATGTCAGCGAGTAGGCTGCCATTGACCGTAGAAATAGACGGGAAAGGAAGAGAAGCTGCTCACTGCTTCCAGAAAGACACGGCCACCTGATCTCACAGTACCGCGCTCTGAAGTGGTACGTATGTGTTTGACGTGCTTTGTTTGTCCGCTCGCTTTGCCGGATCTCCCTGGAATTTCTCCCACTTGATTACACTGTTTATTCTCCGCTTATCCCCAAACTCCTGCCAACCAGCAGGCTGCAGCCAGGAGGAAACCCTCGACGGCAGCTCCATGCTTTACATTCCACTGCCGATGTTACGCACAGGCAGGTACCAGAAACACAGAGCCACAGAGCTGCTTCTGGAGTTTGACATATGGACGTCACACTGCTGTATTCGAGGCGTACGTTAGAACAGCAGGCCCACAATTCTGCCAGGTGGGCCAAAATTGTTGAGTCAGAAGGACTAAAAAAGAGAAACCCAACTGCAAATTAGGCAAATGAAGAAGCCCACTTTTTTGGAATTTTTTTTATCAATTTTTTTTTCTGAAATGGAAATAGTTATTGTAGTTCCAAGGCTTAAAAGGAATTTTTATAACGGTGTGTTAGACTCATTGTAGACAATAAAAAAACAACAACAAATAAGTACATAAGACTGACATATTTTACTGATTATAAACAGACTTATTATAAACTAAAGAAAACATTTTGCTATTTCTTTAAAGTTTTGGAATTTTCCATAAACTCCTCAGCCTTGCCGCTGAAAAAACTTCTGTTTTGCAGAAGTTTGGCTTTTGTCATACAAATTGCATAAAATTTGGTAAGGTTGTGCAACTTCAGGGGAAAATTTCATCCTTTAGTGTTTTTCTTTTAGTTCTCTTCTAGATCAGCTACTTTTGACCTCAATAGATCATTTTGGGTACGCTAACCGTTTGTTCTTTTTCTGGCGGCCTGATTAAAAAATACACCTGGACTCTAATTTTTCAGCTCATGATGTTGAAATTATATGTTTGATGGTTTTTTCCTAAATTTAATTTTACTGTAAATTTAAAAGTTACAGTAAAAGTTGGAAACAATTCAAGATTTTGATAACTTTTCCTGACCCTGTCAAAGAAAGAACGTATGACAGAGCATTAGGGTCACAATAAGGAAATAAATAACATTAAATTGCAAGAATAAAGTCATAATATTATAAGAATAAACTTGTACTTGAATAAAGTCAAAATAATACAAATGAAAATACTTCAGCGTTGTAATACGTACATTAGCGTACATGGTGTGGTCATAATGACACTCATGAAACAATGGAAGAACTAGACTGATACAAAATGTCTCTATCTTTAAAAGACTACCTTTTGTGTCAAATGGATGCAAGCGGACAAACTTATTTACAAAGAATCAACAGTGTTGCTAATTTTGACACTTAAGTAACACATATTCCAAAAAACAGTCCAAGGAAAAAAATAGAATAGATTATACTTCATTTATTCTCAAAGGGAAGTTGCTTATTTGCTGATCTTTTACTCCAAAGTGTTGAAAAGTAATAAATGTAACCATAATCAATATAAAATTTAAAACAAAAAAAAGAAGGGGCCCCTGAAGAATTAGATGGTTTTTGTTCTTTTCACTTCTTGAACAAGTTTACATATCAAAAATACACAGATTACATAATAATTGTAAAGTTTAAAATGAAAAGTCTTAGCATATTGAAAGTAACCTAAAATCAGATTTTATCTTCTTGCTATAAATATGTACATATTTATGTATGTTGGAGAAATTTGGACTAATTCAGCCTTTGGCCGCTGCTGTCATGCCAGAAAGTGACTCTTCCGACTTTGTGCAGTCAGCATTATGCTCAGTCTCGATTTTCCACCAGAACAATGCATCCTATTTAAGAGCAGCCCAGCTTCCTGCCTCATTGTCAAATAATGATCATATTGTGTTTCTGTTTGAGGGCTCAGCCCAGCGGGATGAGCATTGTTCTGTAAAGAATGCATAAGAGGACGCCAGTCCCTCTGGGATGATTAAAGACAACGCAGGGGCAGAGTAGCTGACAGATTAGGAGGAAAGCTAAGATTGACAACAATCAGGTGTGGTTTCAAACTTGGTTTGTGTTTGCAGGAACTAGGTCACATCAAGTAGACGCAGCTAAAAGCCAACCTCTAATCACTGGATCAGCGGGGCACTTCCTGTCTCACCTCGTGAATGGATCCTTTTACCTTTTACCTTTACTTGTCACCTACTACAGCAATAGATTATGAATGAGTAAAATAATACGATGCTGCAGGAAAGAACCTATTGTTTGATTTTTCTCTGCTGACATTAGAGGCATGTCATTAATTTCACCAAGCATTTTAAGATCAATATTTTATTTAAAGTATTCTAATTGTTCATGTGACAAAAGTCAGGCTTAAAACAATATGAAGTTTTGTTTGTACGAAAAAAAATTGATTGCTTTTTTCATGATTAAGCTAAATTGTGCAAACTGTTTAAAAAATGTACTGAAAATACTGAAAATCAATAATTAAATAATAATTACATAACATAGCGCTTTTTTTAACTGCAAAATGCACATAAAACAATTAATATGTTGTTTCATAATTATGCTAACATTTTTTTAATAAATAACTTCTTCATTGTTTGACATAAAAACATGTGAGGAATTATGTTTCTTCCCAGAGTTTTTGACAAAAGTAGGAGTTTAAACCCCACAGCGTTAGCTCTGGGGTTAACCTCAGGAATAACTTGTAGTGGCGCTTTCAGAGGTGTGTGGCGCGAGTGGTGAGAATGATTTATATTTATAGACAAAGAATTTTGTGTGGCTTTCCCATCGCATGACAGATCTGCCCAGATAAAGTTTATGTCTATATTCCCAGTTGGTCGGATCGTTAGTGGTTAACGAGCCAGCGCTCACCTCATCATGCAGGGTCAGCCGGTGAGGAGGCTATCCTCGTAGTCACGCATCTCGGTGGCTTTATATAATTTTATTTTTATTTTTAGTATTATTTTTCCGGTTACTCAAACCATATCAAATGCTTTGTCCACTTAGTCAGCCAGAGTTAATCTGTATGGCCACGCAGAGATCTGAGAAACTCATCCCATAAACTGGACCAACCAAAACAGTTTCTGTGGCCCTTATTAAAAACTCAACAGACACGAAGTGGAAGAGCTACTAAAGCCACATTAGCAGCACTGGATTAAATCTTCTTGACCCTTTCCCTCATAGGAGCCTTTTTATTGACTACCATGAAGAAATTACAACACCCACCAATATGCGTTTTGCAGTTGTAGCTGAGATAAGATGAATTATTGTTGTTTTTTCAAGAAATCCTGAAGCGGTATTTGGTTTTCCATTTAAAAAAAAAAAAAAACTCCCGTGGTCACTCTGCGTAACAATCGCCTGCAGTGAAATTTAATCAAAATGAGTATTATTTAGAGACGGTGTGTGACTGAGGATGAGTGTGTGTGCTGCCCGCCCATTCTGAGTGAGACGGCACTTCTTTAACCCACAGGTCGCTGGATTGAATGAGCCTTGTTGTTTTCCAGCAGCACTGTCCTGGCGGTGCAAATTCTCATACACACACATCCACGCACACACGCCCGCACACACTTAATGAACACTTCCATTAATTCCACTATAGTGGAATTAATGGAAGGTCTTGTTTTCTAGAAAATGTTGCATATTTATGCAGTTTAAGCGAGTTGTGTATGCTGGGAAAAAAAAAATCTTCGGCAGAGATGTTGGTAATCATGATGTCAAAAAAAAGAAAAAAAGAAATTGCTTAATTGAAACACAGCAATTTGGAAAAACACATGGCAAAAAGTGCAACACATAAAAAGTTCTTGCACTAAGTTGAGGCTATTGTCAGACAATGTGGAAATGACTCCAGGAAGTTTCGTGCAGCGTTGCACAGTTCATAAAGTTGTTTGTCATTAAACATGTAAGCACAGGTCTTCTGTGAACTTGCTGACGGGAATTTCTCCAAATCTCCCAACAAGAGGCAGTGTTTCACTCCCAACGCCTGAATAAGACGCAGACGTCTCCTCTGATTGGCTGACTTATGAATCTATCTCATGTAACCGTTTACAGCCGTCATTGTCATACTTTTTAACGTCTTATCGCTTGAACAAGCGATTGTTCTTTCATGGAAACACTACAATTGCAAAATAGTTTTGTTTTTTTGTTTGTTTGTTTTTTTTACGTTAGCACAATGTTGACAGAGAAAGACACATGTTTGTAATAGAAACAAGCAGCGAGAGAGGGCTGACTGACAGACCGCGTTCACCAGGTCCCATCTGCACACGCACGGTTAACAATAGTCAAACCACTGTTGCGAAGTTATCGACTTTTCAGACGAAGAAAATGGTTTCGGCCAAAATCGAAATCGGCATCCCAGACTAAATATCGTCAGTCTGTGATTGGCCAGAAAACTGCAATCGATGCATCACTACTGTATCGTTCTCTGACTTAACCCTGCTTTAATCTTCTCCACAACTTTCTCCTTGACCTATATGCTGTGCTAACTGGTCTTCATGGGACCCTTTGTTCGCTAATGCTCTCTGACAAAACATTTGATGCCTTCACAAGACAAGCTGCAGCTACACGAAGGTTAAATTACACACATTTGGCCTCTAGTTACTAATTATGGCATTCATTGGCTTTGGATTGTATTTATCAAAGGACAAATTCGCAGCACAACTTTTAGAATTCCAGTTTTCTTCCATTTCCCAGGTATGTATCACTTTGTGTTTGTCCTCCACACAAAACTCCCAGTGAAGTTTGCAGCTCTAATGTGAAAACAATTGGTGGAAAATTACAATATGAATACTTTTGTAAAGCAGTGTAAGTCAGACGCTTAAGCTTTGGTTACAGAAATTAATATTATGTTCGCCACACATACACACTGTGGTAATTCAATTTCAGCGTCTCTCACACACACACACACACATAACAAAAGCTCCCTCGCTCCCCTCCGGTTTTCTATAGTACTCTTGGTGGATATACAGCCCACAGCTAAACACTATTTGAATATAAATCAGCTTGTTGGAAAAAGATAGACCCTGAAAAAAAATGTTCCCGCCGACTGTGTCAAAACCAATAAATTATACCCAAAATCATTCTGCCCTCATTTCACTTGACAAATGCCTGGTTGTTATGGCGAGCCCCGCAGGCAGGGCTGAAGTACAGTTGCTATAAGTTGCAGCGGGCTCCGCCGCAGTCAGTCACTGGGTTTTTGAATATGATAATCAGTCAAGCTAAATCAGCTACTTGCTTTTGTTTACTTGGGCAGCACAGAAATAATTTTTTATCTGACAATCGGACCATTTTGAGAGAAAAATATCCCGTGAACTCCTGTATGATTGTTGGAAGTGGGGAACATTTATTCTTCCACGCTTTGCTCTCTTTCGTGTATTTTGCTCCCAGACGCAAGCATTAGTAAAACATTTGTCCCCCTTCTTGACAGGGCTCTTGTGATCACAAGGTCGTGCCTGTAATCAGTAGTCTGCTCACCTATTTTAATTCACACACACATCTGTGTCAACCCTCCCAGCCTCCACTTCCCTTCCCACCACCTCCTTTACTATTTATGTCTTCTTCTCTGTCTGGGAGTTGCCCTGCTGCGCCTCTTCTTCTATTACCACCAATGTGTCATCAGTGATCTTCGTCGCTGTGTTGTGGTGACAGAGAGGTTTATTTTAACCACAAGTCAACTCCTTTCACTTTAGGTAGCTGTAAGGATGCACAATGTATCGGCACTAATATCGGTATCAATCTTCAACATATCAGTATCGGGCTGATAAATAAAACTGGGCTGATGTTAACAACTGATGTTTATTTTCACCTTGTTTGTTTGGTGGTGTGGCAGTGAAAGTATCCGTGTTTCCATTTATTGTCAAATTTTGCAAGTTGGAATTACGAAAATAAATTTGCTTCAGGGAAACACACCAATTGCCGAAAAAATATCTATGTGCAAAACACATAAATCAGGATTTATGTGTTTTGTAAAACTGCAATGGAAACATGTTTTCGCAACACACAAGTCTTGTCACCGAAAACTGGAAGATGAGGAAGACGACAGGAAGGAGTTGGAGGATGATGGTATTGCATGTGTTGGGAGTTTTTTTGCGTGGACAAACTTATTCACATTTGATTTCATTTGCGGTTCTTATTTAATTTCTATTACGAAATTGTGTTATTTCAACATTAGCGGAATATCAACAAAGTTTTGCACACAATTGAAATGGAAACGCAGCTACACATGCAGTGCAGGTTGTTCTTAATGGTGTCAAAAGGTTATATATGCACAGACGGCATTTACTGTCTGTATATTTACTGTCTGTATGTTTACAGACAGTAAATATCTGTAATGGGCCATAAGAGCAATATTAATGTCAGATATTGATCTTAGGCCATTTTCATTTCGATGTATCCCTAGGATTTAGTGATCATACAAAATTATATGCCCTCTTTGCCCCTCCTGTGGTTGTCCTGTCAGACCGTCAATTCCCCACACACACGCACACACGCACACACGCGCACACACACACACGCACACGCGCGCCCACACACCAAAGAAACAGTGTAAAAGCGCACGCGGGGTCCAATGGATCCCATCTCTTAAGATTGTGGAACGGTTAAAAAAGGCATTTAGAAGCATTTGTACTCAAATATTTGCAAAGTTCAGCTAATTGCAGGCCTCTGTGGTCCCTCACCCTGCAAACACCGGAGGGCCATTGTATTTTTCTTTGCTCGTGTGAATGTGCCTGCATATGTATTGGAATGTCCATACTTTGCTCCTTTACTCTCTGATGACAGCTGAATTTGGAAAAAGAGCGCACTGTTCCAGGAGCACAATGCAGCATTTCAGTGAAGAAGAGGGAGCCTTTGTGTGAATCTAAATTATCTTTTTTTTTTTTTTTTTTTAATCCAGCATACAGCCACACATTTGTGCATAAACACTTTAACCGCACTGGTCGCTTGACCGCGTCTCCCGATTCAGGGATTTATTGACAGTTTTTGTGTCCCTTTAATTGAAAAGCTTCTCCGCTGTGAATTAAAACAGCGTCTCTGAGCGACATATTGACGAACTGCGATAACAATGGCAACGGCGTTGCTCTTTCACACTTCTTAAACAAAGAGTAACCGCATATCGCCACACTGAATCGCACTCTATCTCCGTCAACGTCCACCTCCATTCACACCATCGACTCGTCTCTAAAGTCCGCCACATGTTTAGCACTTCTCACTAAGATCTATTCGAGGTCAAAGGAATTTAGTGTTCCATCTTCGACGATGCGGGCCTGAGCTTTTTATCCCGCATTTTGTGAGAAAAAAATCGAAACTGAAGTGATCCAGGAAATGAAGTGTATTCTCTGAACGATGCCAAAAAGCTACATGGTAAGCAACCCAAAGAACAGGAAATGAGAAAGAGAACTACTGAAATGTGGAGTCCTGACTCTCAGGTTGCAGACTTAATCTATCAGGTCTGTAAAGCACTCACACTCTGTTCATTAGGTCTGTAAATCTACAGCAGTGATTATAGACCATCTCTTTCAGCCTACCTAAGAAGAAGAGGAATATTGTCACCCGATGTATGTGTGTTGTAGTTTCTGTTTATAGATAGCCCAAGGCTGATAATTGGACAGATTTAGCAGAATTGGCATGGGATTACTTAGACTTTACTGCTTTGTTAAATCTACTACCCCATAAATACAATATCTGATGCTGGGATGCATCTGGAAGTATTAAAAAGCTAGAATGTTTTAAAGCAGTTGTTCTTAAAAGGAAGAACGTTTTCCAGGCCTCCTTACTGGACAAAAATGAAATAACACGTTTTACTTTAGTCATGGTATACAAAATTATTCATCTGTTTTATTCAGTTGTATGACCTGTATTAGGTAGAGTATTTACAAATACTTTATAAATTTCATGCTGTCAGATGCAACACAGTGGTCCACGTTGATTGTGCAATTCGGAAAAATAGGCCGTGGCAGACATATTGAAGGGTCATACATTACTTCCATTTGCAAAAAAGGAGATTATTTTGTCAGAACAACACACCCCCTTCCCTCAAACCCCACTTCTCTCATCAGGGGTCTTGCCCCGCACATTAAAAACCCCGGCTGTAAAGAGTCTTTATTGGTAGATGTAGAAGCTCAGGAGCATCTCCAGCGATAGGCCTCAGATGTAACCACGGCCCACATTATTACTGGTTGTGCTGTATAATTAGCTGCCTGCAGGCTATCTCTCCTCACACATATTCCCACAGAGATAGCCACTGTGGCCCGGTGGGAGCAATGCTCATTTGCTAATGTGTCAGTCTTGAGGGGAAAAAAACCTTCCGCATATGCCCAGTCAGTCTGGTTTTGTGTCACTGTGGCATCAGCTCAACCTCTCGAAACAGTTCAGAGATTCGCAGGCTTTCTAAAAACCGTAATAGGGATCTGTATGCACAAATTAAACATGTGAATTCATGTAAGGCAGAAGCCCGGCTTTAATGGAACTCTAGTTTGTGGAAGTGTGGCTCGTTTGGGAAGGTGTGAAAGCAAACTCTGCCGACATTCCTGGGTCTTGGTTCAGCTGAAGTGAATTCTGGTGTGATTCAAATGCATATGTGGAGACAAGCGACCTGGAGATGTCTCCAAAAGCAGGAAGTGGACTATGGCGCAGGGCATTCTGGGTAAATACAACCAAAATCTGACACCTCTCCATTTTTGTTTACATTTTGTGAAAAAGAAAGTTGGGCTCAGTGTCTTCTTCTGAGGTTTTCGTGCCACTTCCTTCAGTGGTTCTTGGTGCAGCGCCACCACTGGAGAGGACAGGAGGGGAACAGGTTTTTCTGTGTTTGGTTGGTTTAACAAAGTGCAGCGTGAAAACAAACTGCATCAGCTGAAAATGTAACAAATGATTGTGATTTGATAAACTGTGTAGCTCTGACTAATCTTTGTCAGTGCAGACAAAGCGTCTTCTTAGCTTAGCATTAGCTTGACATAACGTAAGGTTATTGCAAATTTTCTTAAAGCTTTGTTTTTTCATAAAACGCTTGAAAATTCGGAGGATGAATAAACAATAACCTGAATAAATACTTCATAAACTTAGCATTTTTAGACTTCCCTGGTTGACTTAATCTGTGATCCAACTACTAAAATGATAGACATTTCATACTCTGTTGCGTCTGTGGCAGCATCTTTTGCCTGTGGTGGTTCTGGGTTGTTTCCGTACATTAGCGTAGCTTACTGCATTCGCATAAACTCGCGCTTCTTCCACTTAATTCCTGCATACTCAAATCTCTGGGACCTCAAGAGAGCTCTGACCAAGATTGTTATCAAGAGTGAATTCAGCTCATGTGAGACTGCTGAGAAATGTTTCACCGGAAAACAAACATAAAAAGCTTGACATACAAGACTCTTAGAGTGCCTAATCCAATTTAAATGTGTTTCACTGAAATAGGTTGCAATTTTGATGATATTCTGGTTAATTGAGATATACTTGTATAGGATGAGAATCACATCCTCGGTCCGTCTGCATTTAAAGTGCCTGTTGGTTTTGTCTGATTTTCCTGACATAGTACGTTGTCCAAGTGGTTTGCCTGTTCTTATGTAAACTTTCCCAGTGTCTCACACACGCCAGTGACTCTGCTTTCTTTTTCTATTGGATGTAAAACACAGCGAGACACTTTCAGCTTTGTTGCGGTTCGTTTGATAGCTTTCGTATTCAAACTTAGGCCAGGAAACAATTTGGTTACCTCTTCTCCTTCACCATTGATCTGGAACAGTCTGGCCACTGCCGTGTTTTCCTGCAGCTTTCGGTGGAGCTCGGGGGCAAAAACTGCAAATGAGTGTAAACACCAGCAATCCGGTCTGGGTTAAACCAGGACACAAGTTTCTTCTTTTTTTTTTTTTTTTATTGGCTTCTTTTTATTTGAAACCTATTCTCATACTTGATGGACAAATATCCATCTTTTGTCCTTTGTCACATCAGATATTGGGTGAGGGATTCTTTTGGTTGTTGTGTTTTTCAAACTTTGTTAAAGAAATGAAGATACAAATGTAAGGGAAATGATATCAGGAGAGATGGGAATTGGGAATAAATGACAGGGGAAGGTTAGAAATGCTGGCAGGTTTGTTAGTTCGCCTCTGTGACGCTTAGCATTAACATTGAAGTGGAGAGGAGGCCAGGAAATGTCCCTGGGTTGTTTAGACTCTCAGGTTGTCTGGATATGCGAGCATGCTGCATTTTTCCCTTCCTTTCAGTTTTCGTTTTCCTCTTCCTCTGTGACCTTTCCGGTTTGTACTGTAAACAAAGACAGATTGGCCGACATGAGCACCGAGACAGATTTCAGTCGACTTCCTGAGCTTGCTAAATGGTCTTGTTTCCACCAGCAGGGAAACATGAGCTCAGTGCAAAGCTTCATTCTAGGAAAAAAGTCATTGGCTACTTGCTTTATGCTGCCTTTGACTAATTAGGGACCCACAAAAAAAATTGTGGACAAAACTAAGAACTAAGAAAGAAAGGAGGAAAGAGATATCAATAACAATTTTCACTTGGTGATAAATTGTCCCAGAAATGATCACAGTAGATGATAACATTGTCATTTTGAGTCCAATTTCAAATAATATAACAACGATAACAACAATTTAATGCGACCTCTCACAAACCAAAAATAATATCTTTGGAACAATTAACACTGGAGCTGGAAAACATTTGAAATATCCATAATCAAAAAAAAAAAAGATCTGAAACAAAACATCTTAGTTTCAGACACAGAGATGGTGTCTGTGTGCCACACCCACAGGGAGAGCTACTTCCAAGAAACAGGTAATCTTCTGTTTTGCTCGTCTTTCGCTGAATTTTTAATGACTCGTAAACCTGGAAGTAAAGTGATCTTGTAGGTTGCTGCAGGACAAAGGAGTCTTTTAAATAAGACTGAGCCTGTAGGGGTGTCACCTTACACTAAATCACATTCAAAACTCTGAAAGATGCTTCAGAGAATTAAAGAGAGCGCGATATATTATCAGAGATGTTATCATATCTCTGCAGTGACATGCAGGAACATTTTTGTAGCGACACATCAGTAAAGGATAGCGGAAGTTGAAGTTTTGCTGAAGCTGTTTGCAACCTTCATGGTCACAACCAACTGTGAGACCTGAAATATTGACCCTCGCTTGAAGCAGAACCCAAGGAATTAGACAAAACCCGACTTTTGACTATGTTTGCATCATATCTTGCGGGTTCATGATAAATAGAGCTGTTGACTTTTATTGTATCTGCATTTATGTTGCATTTTGAATACATTTACAAAGCAAAGGGGAAAATAAATGCATAAAGAGCAGAATATTTATTTTCACATGATATGTAATTCCATCAAAGGCCCTGCGATGACTATATTCACATCACTGTCAGCAGGAGAGATGGTGCATCTAAACACAGAGGCCGTCACGGGTCCCAGAATGTAGAAAAAAGCTTCCGCTGTCATCCCTGTGGCTATATTGCCGTAATATGATATGATAAAAATGACTTCATGACGCTGCAACGTCAGGAATCAACAGTATTTTGAATGGCGGCTGCTTTCTTGTCAGGATCTCGATTGTTGTTCTTGCAAGAGTCTCAGAGGTCAAAACGGGATTTTACTCCACCGTGGACTACGATATAATGAGGTTGAAATTCCATCTCTATTTATCATATGGCTGCAGACATCGCCCCTCCCTCCCCTTCGTGTTTAAAATTAGCTCAGTTGAATGCGAGGTCAAGTCTGTACACGAGAGGGTGTGGTGAAAAAATCTTTGTGTTGCAGAATGATCTCAAATAACAAAGATTTTTACAGTTTCTCCAGACGGACATGTATTCACGTGCAACTTGGAAGGCTCCCATGACAGTTTCATTTTGCTTTGCTTTTTTCCCACTTGGACATTTTTCACACAAACCCAGAGTGTTGCCTAACGTCCTGAACTGTTCTTATCTCAGATAAGTTAGCCCAGCGGTGCGAAAAGGGAACCTTGTTTTTGCCTTTGGCAATTGGAGTCGTTACAAATGTGTAACACTCCCCACTCTGTGCAGTCTGCCACTCTTCATTGGACACTGTCGCCCTCACACGAGCAGCAGCGATGGCAGATCAATCTGTCACTGTGCCTAGAAAGTTGCTTTCCGTTTGGGAGCGAAGCTGGGAGTGACACACAGAGCAGGAAACAGAGGAGGTCTTTGGTAAGTCTGCGTGTGTTTGTGTGTGTGTGCGTGTGTGTGTGTAGTGTAGGATAGAATGTGTTCTCCGGGGGTCATGTGAGGTGAGGTATATAACTGGTTCGTGTCAAAAAAAATGTTTACAAAAACTTGCCCAGCATGGTTTCTGACCAACAGCTGCACATGTTCACTTCATCTCGTCATTCCTTAGCTGACAGCTCAATAGAATCCTAAAAGAAAAACACATTTTAAAGTAATTGAATCCTAACTGTAACGACTGAGTCACAAGAGAAAAAAAACAAAACAATCCAAATCCCGTAGATGACCGTTAATTAACACTTGTCCACTTTTGAAGTGGGAACCTTTGTGAGCCTTTCATGAGGGTTTTCAGAGCTGCATTCAGCCGCTGAAAAGTTTTCATAGAAATCAGCCGCTTAATTGCAGGTAGCGGGCGACCAGTGAAAGGAGAGGAAAAAAGGGTGGAACGATCAAAGAAAGAGCCACAGGCGTGAAAATGTTTCACTGAGTTTAGAAAAAAAAAAAAATCCAACCGAGTTTAGAAAAATGTTATCGAACGCCGGGGAGATAATCAAATAATTGAATGTTTTCATCTGTGGTGGTATAGTGTACAGCTTTCATGCCGGCTGCTCAGAAAAACAAGGAGTTTTACGCCATAGAAACCTGAAAATACAGTCATTTTCCAACTCAATTATAGTCCAAGAACTAATTTATCTTTACTATAAAAATACTATGTCCACCACTGCTTTGTACTCGTCGTAGTAGCCTTAAGTTTTCACTGTTTCTGATCTTGATTTGAATTAATGAATAACAGTTGAGTTCAGTTTCCGTTAAAGAAATGTATCTTTCCTGTCTGCCTACTGTCGAAAATACAAGCCACTAGCGCCGCAAACATACCCCTCCCCCCCAAAAAAAACAAAAAACCATGGCAATAAAAAAAAACAAACACTTTATTGATATAACGTTGTTGCACTTGGATGAAGTGATTTGAAAAAGATCTATTTTGCAAAACTGCAATGGAAACACTTTTTTCGCATCACATGAGTCAGTATTTACACGTCTTGGGTACTTTTCGAAACGCCCTCTGAAAGGTGTTTTCTTGGTTCATCGGAGACAGGTTACTGTTATCTAAATGAGGTGGAAGCGAATGGTCAAAAGCATGGGCTCGTTTCGACCACATGTTAAAATGACAGCACCATCTCTACGTGGAACTTTTCTCCACTTATAGACGTCCACGTCAACATCTGAAATTACCAGCAGTTTCCAGACAGAGGTCTTGTGTAAACAAACTGTTATACACAACTTTGTTGGTTGAACAAACTGGTAGAGCCAGTTTGTTCTTGAAATGCAGAACGACGAATGTTCAGCCAATGACGTTTCTGTTTTTATTTTTCCTCTATAGTCTACCCTGAAGTGTAGGGAAAGCAGAAACCTATTGTCTCATGTAGATTGTCAAATATAGAGTGTTTAAACTGATTTTAATCCACGTTTCAATAGCTGGAGGTGCGAGAGAGAATGGAAGTGTGTGGTTGCTCCCCGGCAATCAAAGGGTTGATTACTAATGTGAATTTAAGAGAACTTTCTGAGAGGAGTCAGAAAAGTTTTACACATCCTTGTCAGCGTTTTCTTGTCTTACTTCACTTAAAACAAAATGTCCCTCTGTAGCCATGCTTCCCTCACTCTCGCTCTTCTCATTCCTCTCTGTGTCCTCCGCTCTGTTTACATTCGTTTTTATGGGGGAGATTAGAGCCAGCAGGGTAATATTCCAGCTGCCAAAATCCCTTTAGAGTTGTTTAACTCAGATTAAATTTGTAATCACACAAGTGGAACTCAATTAACTTAGTTGGGTTTTTCCTAATGCCTCTTAGCTCTTACCACACCTCAAGGCTTTCTTCTGGAAATAAAAAGTTGCTACTTTTTTGTGGCCCAAACAAGAAGAACTGTTTTTCTACATTATATTGCAACAAATGCCTAAATGAAAATGTCAGACGACTGCTCATAATTATTTCTCATCTTTATGTTTTTTTTTTTTCTCTTTGGTACCTCTAGGATTAGTATCTTTTGATTTAAAGTCTGTTTTAAATTAAACCGAAGCATTAAAAAAAACGCAGTAGGTTTAAAGTGACTGAACAGTGTTGGCAAATCTCAGTTGCTCTTTGAAAACTCGGCACCACATTCTGTCGGGGATTTGGTGGCAGATTTTGCTGCTTCGTGAAGAATCTTAATTCAGAAGCTGCCAGGTATTACCAGTAACTTTTTAAGGTTTCATTTTTAGTAGTAATCCCGTCGCCCCCTGTTGTTTTCATAGAGCGGCTCGTGTTCCAGTTATGAGTTCTGCAAACACCAAAAACATTCAGGCTGCACAAAGCAGAAAGGCCGCAAGCAAAGGAAAGACACGCTGCTTGGAAGTCGGAGAAACCTGAGTTCCTCTGTGCGGCTTCAGAGATATGGGCTGAATTTTCTATTTTAATGGACACATTTTCCTGTGGTTTATGGAGACGTAAAATAGGCACCACTTATAGAACTGGCAAGACATAGCATGTAAACAGAATGATGCAATTAACTCCCAATACGCAAGCTTCTTAAACATTTAAACAACAATTGAAATTAAAGATTATCGTCAAAGTTATTGTTTTGTATGCACAAATGGCCTTTTCTTCAGGTTGGTTCCGCTCAAATTAACTTTAGTCATTTTGCACTTTGTAAACACAAGTGAAACTGAAAAGGCCTAGAAAAGAAAACCTATGACAAAAAAACCCCACTCAACTGAATAAATGTAAATTATGCTGAAACAGACTTAAAACTGGACTCAGTTTTTTTTTTTTTTTTTTTTTTTTTTTTTGCTTCCTATTTTGCTTGCTTGGATAATAATAAAGTAAAAACTTGATTTTTTTGTGCTCAGTGAAGCGGACGCGAGAGTACCTCGTCAGCGCACCACTGCGTGCAAGTTGTAACCACAGAGACTGAGACGAAACCTTCGGTTTGTATGGAAATTAGATGAAGTGCAAACGAACCTTCTATACGGGAAACTGCATTACTGTGGATTATTTTTGGTACTTTAAGGCTTCTGAAACAGGAAGTTAGCTATCAGCAGATTTCAGGAAGTTTAACACGTCAAAGAGACGTGTTAAACTCTCTGTGACGTGAGAGTCACAGAGACTCTCTGCTCCGTCCTTTGCAAGCACACGCTGGCAGGTGGAGAACTGGATGTTTACACATCAGTCACGCTGCGTCTTTAAACCAGCGTGAGCCACTTTTCAGCACCGGGGCCACAACACGGGACGGGACAGTAACGGACACAACGGCGCTGTTCTCCCGCTGCATCAGGCCTGATTCAGCAATTACCAATAGACCATCAGGCCAAAATGGAATATTTCTAATGGCTTCGATCTTCCTGTTTCCATAATAACATTGATAGCAGGAGAGACAATAGGAGCCTGCTTTGTTTTAATGCCAGCTGACCTACTTTAGTTAATCCCTGGTTTGCTTGTACACGCTTACATGCAGCTGAATAAAAAAAAACAGCAAAAAAAAAAAGCAAGTCTGGCTGATGTGTCAGCAGTTTTGATGGAGTGTTATTTTGTGATTGTCATTTGTTGGTTTGAGAGGATGCCATAAAGGTGGGCATTTTAGTGACTTGATGTGTGTTTTAGCCGGGGATCTGGTGTCGTTTCTGCCCCCACAGACGCAATGAACAGCTGGATATCCAGAACACGTAGAGCTTCAAATCTGTCTGCGCAGTTTTTCTTTTTCTTTTTGTTTTTTGTTTTAACTTTTTTGTTTTGGTCCAAAACCATTTTTAATTCAGCAGTCTTCAGAGAAGATGAAAGTAGAAAAGCTGGAATAAAAAATAGAAACGATTTTGGATTTTATGCTAAATTAAAAATAAAGACATGAATGCGGAGTAAAGGTCAGACATTACCAAAGATTTTTCTTCTTTTTTTTTTTTTGTTTTCGGTTCACTGCACAGTCACATTACGCCTGCAGTACCTTCAACTGCTTCAGTTTCTCCTGGAGAGGGCAATGAGCGGGTGAGATAAAAAAGAGGGGGAAACGACAATAAAGAAAGAAGTGCTTTGTAAGCAGAGCTTCGCTAAAACATTCAGTAATAGAAAACAAACCGCAAGTTTTGACGCTTTAACACTGATGGCATTGTCATTCTTAATTAGGCATCTTTTTCAGCGAGTGTAAACTTTGTTCATCGACACTTTCCCCACATCAGCCATTTCTGCTTTTCATGTTTTTTGCTTGAGAACATATTATTAATAAAGCTCCTTAAAAGATGTTTAAGAAAAGTCGGCTGCCAGTCGGATACTTTCCAGTCAGTGAACGCATCGTAACAAAACAGCAACCCTCTTCAGCAGTGAGGTTGTTACTGAGGGAAGGAGACTTATTATCACTTTTATATGAGTAACAACATTTTATTTTCCTTTTTTTTTGGTATAAAAAAAAAAAAAAAGAATTAATTGAATTTGACTGGTTTTACGCAGCTGTTAATAAAATTACATTTCAATGTCTTTTTTACCCATAAACAAAAAATACATAAATAAATACATTTGTTTGATAAAATAAAGAATTGGTTCAAATCTTTAATAAATTGCTTCTTACGTTGCATTAAAGATTTTAAACTCTCAGCATCAATTATGGTAACCAGATAACAGGATTCATTGGTGTAATCCTACAAAACTGACAAAAAAAGTATTCTCAAAACAGCTTTATTGTGTTTTTTAAAGATTTTCTTTGTATGCAAGTCTGTTTCCTTATCCGCCTGTGCAGGATTGTCAGTTGAAAAATCGTGGCGTTACGCAAAAATGATGGAATCACATAAAAATCCAATAAAAAAAAAAAAAACAAACTCCAACTGCAGACTCCAGCAGCCTTTGACATCATTTGGCTGCTCCTAAAAATAGCAGGCTCTGTAATAAATCATGGCCTGACAGATTTTTGAAAAGCATCTATCAGCATTAAAATCTCTGCAGTGACCTTCAGTAAGTGGAGGAAATGTAATTAGAGGGGGAACTGGCGGGGGGGTCAATTCAGTGAGAGCCACCCTCTCCACAGGAACCAGGCGCTGCACAATCAGAGCAAAGAAAAAGATTCAGTTCAGCTGAGGGGAGGATTGGGACGCGAATATGCCTTGACTGCCTGTGTGAACCTCTGGTGTCAGCGATGCAGCTGAGAATCAGTGACAGTAAGCTGAAATGAAAGGAGGCAAGGAAGTGAACCCAAAAAAAAGAGAAAAAAGTTACAATGGCTGATTCGACTTGAGGAAAAAGGTAGAATTCAGTTTAGTCTCTGCCGGCCCTGAGGTGTCTTACTGTCTAGATTTAAGACTTATAAATATAAGTAAATAATATGACTGCAACGCTGGAAAAGTTTTTTTTTTTTCTTTTTTTTTTGTTGACCTGAACAGTTCAGTAATTAAGGATAACTGAAGGGCAAAAGTGATAACGCATTGTATAGAAATCTGTCATGACTCTGTAACACAGTGGCCACCCAAGAAGCAAGGAGTGTTTTCAAAGTTTTCTTCAGTGTGAGTTCAGAAAAAGCAAGAAGTCATTTGAGCGCATGACAAATTAAAACGACATCAATCATTTTCATTTGTTTGATTTATCATTTTACTCTGTCCTCTCAAAACGTGGGTGACAAAAGTCTGCAGTCTGGTTGATTGGTCTCAAAAAGCTCATATAACTTTTTTAAGGGCAGTTTTGTTTACAGAAACGTCATAATTCGTTTTATTTGCTGTTTCTCTTGTTTTGTTAATTTATTTGGGATAATTAAAATGTTTTCCAGTTCCAGTGTTAAGTGTTCATTAGAGTTGAAAGTTTATTGATCTTTGATGTTATTTTTGTATCATGCACTGGGACAAACTGTTATTCTGACAATACCATTTGTCACACCCAGAACTCTTTAAGTCTGTCTAAATGCAACTTTAGACATCGGTCCACTTTATTCAAAAACCACGCAAATGAGAAAGAAGTGAAAATACTGATAGAATTCATTTGGCTCACAAGTGAGGGAATAAATGTCCATTTAATTCCTCCGAGTTCGATGTGGGCAGACATTTTGCATTCATGGGAGAGCATTTGAAGAATTAAAACCATGGTGAAACCTTGTGCATTTTTGACTCATTCTTGGATTCAGGAATCCAACTTTTTCTGTATCCTGCAGTAAAAACAGTAGAAATCTTTCCTCTTTCTTCCAACTGATGTTAAGAAGCTTTTTCTCCCATCCTGTTTCTGTTCACAGCAAAAGGCAGCTATGTTTTTGTAGTTCCATATGAAAGATCACTTTTAATGTTTTGAAATGTTCCCTTTAACTCACAGAAATGACCCAAGGCCATCTTTACATCTACTGGTCAAACTATTTAGCCAGCATAGGGAAAGACAGCTGGACATTAATACCAGCTAAACCTGACATAAAACCCAAAAAAATGCCAAACTAGTGGTTCACCCTGAGGATCGGGCTTTGTGATTTTTAGATTCCTTTAGATTCCTTAGACCTTTTGTTGAAGCAGGAAGCAGACGACGCCCAGGCCCGGTAACTCTCAAAGGGACGACTGGAGAAGTGTTGCAGGAAGGCGTTTAAAACAACACATAATAGTTTTAAATGCACCTAGCAACTGTGCATGCTTGCGAAAGTCCCTAAATTAAATGAAACTACCATGAAATGGTTTGTCTGCACAACTCATGATAACCTGACCATCTTTACCAGCTGTGGACTGATCTGGCTGAGATCATCACAAACACAAATCAGACGTTTAGACCCCTCAAATGGTTTCAGTTCCAATTAATCTGAGAGCATGTGAACGACATATCTCGTTAAAATTAAAAGGGGCTAGTCACCGTTTTACCATTTGAGCTGTTGCAGCTAAATGAGCGCGGCTGCATTTTTCCACCAAACACGGTTGGGACGAGGTCAGCTGCCTGAGAAAACAGATGACGGTGGATGCAGTTTTCTTTAGGAAGCTGATAAAACTGTTGGAGCCGTAGCATTACTGCTGAGCTGTGGAATATGTCTGAATAGAGCTTCAGTTCGACGTTCTTGTGAATGAAGGTTTTTCTCATTTTTAAAAGTAATCTGCTGGCCGCGTTTTCTCAGAAACCTTTTGGTTAATTATTGTGCATAATAGTTTGGTAACGGATCAGTTGGAATGCATTTGTGATTGAACTGAAATAATTTTTTCGTAATGACATTTGTTGTGAATTGGCAGTATATAAATAAACTGAACTGAATTAATGATCGTCAAAGAATGAGGCATACTGAACACATTTCCGTCTGGTTTTCATAGAGCTCCAGTCTTAAGTAGCTTTGAGTTACACATTTAGCACAGTTGATCATTCAGTTTTATCTTTGACTTTAAAATGTTGAATGGGACCATCTACTGAAATTTTAGTGAGCTGCTTTAAGAATTAAGAACATTTCTTTTATTGTTCTGCTGGGTTCTGTCCTTGGCCCCGTTTCATTCTTTTTGCCTTATTTGCTTCTTTCACATCATTTTTTAAGATTTCTCAAGGATTTCCTTTTCACTGCTGTCAACACTTTCCCACAGCATGTTGTGAACATTTAGTCCCAAAGAACTGTGAAGAGAATATTGTTCCAGCCATGTATTAAAAAATTGTAGTTAGACTGGTTGAGGAACAGGGGAGAATTGAGCAAAAGTTCACCCGGTGCTTTTATATTGGCGGCTGCAATCGTGTTTTCACTTGCCGCTTTAGCACTTGGTTTTTGGAAATTTAAAGTGCGCCTCGCTTAAGGTCGCCCTTAACATTGCCTGGTATTTCCTCTCATTTGTTTTGTGGCCTTTCTCCATTTTCAACACGGCTCGTTCTGGAAAAGATTGCAATGCCATGTATGACGACCCTAGAGAGAGGCATTAGTGTATAAAAATAGATCGATGTTGAGATGGTGAGACGCAACACGGATCACTTGAGCGCTTCTCTCCAGCTGCAGTTGTGGGGAAAGCTGGTGGACGGCCCCAGCTCTGAATTATAGATGAGGTTAGAGAGATGGAGGCACTCCTCTGGCTTTTCCCATCCTCCCCCCTCGGTCCAAGCACCATCACTTAGGTCCACACGCACACACGCAAACGCACCCGTACTGCAACCTGCAATTAGTTATGGACTTATTTTTTTGTGGGATCACTTCCTGTGTTGCCCCAAACTCTACCAGCTTCTTTAAAGCCCCGCCTCCAGCGGTCAGTTTAAAGATGCTCACCTGTTTCCACTGTAATTGTGCCTGGCTGTTGGCGTCTTCCTCACAAATTCATCCAAATCTTTGAACCTACTTCGATTTTATTGCCTGAATTATTGGCACTGCTTACCTGGACTGCCACCGGGATTCTGTCAGAGCTGATTGTGGCTCAGGACGCCCCTCTCTCTTTGAGAAGGTCGGGGTTTTGTTCCCTGTCGGATCAGATCCTCATCTGGATCTGAATATGGCGAGCTAGAAAAAGGACTATGGACTTTATGGGTTTGGAATTCATTTATTCTGAGTCAATTATTTTGTCTTTCACCGTGCTGCTGTGATTGTCTGTTTTTATTCAAATCATTTAATATATAAACCAAAACTAAAAGGACTCTGTTCTGATGCTGCTTCTGTAGCCGCAGTTAGCTGCCTCGCCCATAAGTGTTACAATACTAAGCCAAAAAGCTGTGCATGCTGCCTTGAGCCTCAGAGGTTTCGCACATTCATACTTCAATTCCAGATCTCAACTCTCAAAGACGTGTGTCCTTTTGAAAAATGATTATTATTATACACAAACACAGTTTCAGAAATGCACAAATGTGAAACTGTGCATTTGCTTAAGGAAGTCGTCCGAAGCCGGCTTTATGGTCCATGAACTTCTGAGGTGAGCTGGATTTCCCGCTTTTGCTGCCACAGAGAGCCAGGCTTTGAGGTTCAACAAGGTGTCGGCTTTGTTGCTCCTTCCTTCCAGTGGTACACTGGTTTCACAGGCAAACCACTGTATCAGTATGTGTGTTGAATTTAAAGTGATCTCTAGTGTTTTATCATTTCATTTGAACATAGTGGAGAGAGAGGTGAGCCAATTCCGGAAAAGTCTGGAATTTTTACTTGGTAAATGTATAGGACTCTTGGGGTGAAACTAACTTGTATTTGGACTAAAGAATAATAACCCAGGTGTTTTATTTAGAATCCATTTACTAGATTATAATCTTCAGAAGACTTCCTTAAGCAAATGCACAATTTCACATGAGTGACCAGTTTCCCAGACCGACACAGGAGTTAGTTGTTTTTTTTTTTTTTTCACAGTTCATGATCAAAGACTTCTCTGTCATTCGTCCTACATCATCTAACTGCAGCGCCGAAAGAGTGTATCAGAATATCTTTTCCTGTAGAAGCGTGCGTCTGTAAACGCTTGAGTCCTGTGTTTTTACATGAGGCAGGTTTTGTAAACAACAGTTTACGTGATCTCATCATCTGGAGGAACTCCAGCAGGCTCACTTGAAATTTGGCCTCTCCAGGATATTAACAGGAAAATGTATGCGTTTGTAAGGCGAAAGGACAGCCACATATAAGTCACATGAGCAGCTGGAAAGTGGCCACCAGTGGTTAAAAAGATAATTAATTTGCATAGCAGGATCAGGCTGGTGAACCGTTTGTTTTGTTGTTTTTGGGTTTTTTTTTTTCTTATCTCTATCTGTCTCTCTCTGAGTTTCATTCTGAGTCTTATCAAGCTAAATCTATGAGTTTCACTACAGTGACTACTTGCAGCTGAAAGTTTTACAGATGAGCGATTTTCTACCAGGAAGCTTCTCTCTCCAGCAGCTGCAAGGTGTCTTGTTTTTTGCTTTTCGATTCCAACCATGGGGGCTTGTTAGGTGAGATCAGCAGGCTGGTCAGAGGGGTCTGTGTGCTGCTGTATCATCAGAAAGGAGCTTTGAGGCCCAGACAAAGCCAAGATTTTCTAGTACTGAAGTGTGTGTACATGCAAAAAATAATAAGCATAACTTAGAGGTTTTTACATGGCGTTTTTTTTCTAAAACGATTTGTATGTGCACTTGCACGCAATGAGCAGTTTTCCCTTCCAAAGCCATAAAACGGTGCAGATGATTTATTAAAGAAATGGCTGATTATTAAAATAGAAATTAAAATGTGTACAGTGGAAAAAAATGGAGTTGCTAATATTTACCTTTGGGCTGGACGATATGCCTGAGAAACGTATCGCGATACAAATGTTTCGTATCAGTCCATGTGGATAATTATTGTTTTTAGTTTTTATTTTAAAATACTACCAAACCTTCCCTGTTTTATAGTTTTGTCTCCACACCGTTGTTTTTTTACTATTATTATTTTTAAGCAGTTACGGCAAAACTTGAAACTGCTGCTGCACAAGTTACTCAACAGGTTGTTGCTAGGCAACCAAAGAGTTGCGGGGTTGGTTGATGCTATCCGGCTAGTTAGCTCGCTGTGAGAGGTTGAGCCGCTGGAGTCTTTCCTCTGCCTCTATCTCCCAGAATGCTGTGCGGTTCTGGATAAGGGTTTGATGGGTGGTATATCAAATGCTCTGTCAGACAGCTTACCCAGTGCTATTGATCAGGTCATATATAATCGATGTATCATCCGGTCCTAACTTGTCCATATGGTAAAAACACCTGACGTCCATTTTTGAGGCCAGCTGGACATTCCTCCTTCAGATCATCCTGCAGATTTTCTGTCTGATGCAGGACTGAGCCACAATATTTATCTCCATCTGATGAAATTATTCTTTTGTTGATTTGTGCTTTAGGATGTTGTTATGCTGACCTATAAAAATAATCAGTTTTCATGCAGATGCCTGAGAATAGGATGACAACACTGATTGGTATTTGGAACTAAGATCCCATTTCCACCTCAAGACATAAGGACCCAAACCATGATGCAGCCACCTCCAAACCTTACTATAGAAATGTATTTATGTTTTTTTCTTTTAGTAACTTTTTGTCTGATTTTTGCAATTACAGCTTAGTAGTTCAACAGTTCGACTTGAAGTGTCTACATTTAATCTTTTTATTTTTATTATTATCAAGATAATCTGCCACTTTACCTCTGTATCATGTCGTAGGCCTCCCAGGAGCCTCCCGGGTCAGTTTTCTTATCTCTCCATTCATTTTTGAGACACATCAAGTTCTTGATAATCTCGCCATTGCTCACTGCATTCCGCAGTGCATCCAACACCGTCAGTCAGTCAGTAGACCGTCGCGCAGCGGCAACCAACACACCGTTCTGCTTTTCAGTTGTGTGTGAACTTTTTCTCACCAAGATCCTGTTTCTCCAAAACGAATCTCAAATTCAGGAAGATGAAGCTCCGTTGCGCAGCTATCTGCACAGCGGATCAAATTAAAGCGTGCAATCACACACTCACAGAGGCGTTCGCGGAAGGCTCAACCAGTCACATTTTACCCCTGCAGAATATATTTGTCCATTTTGGATGGATGTGCTACCATTTCATAATCATATGTTAATTCCAACAACTGTTTGTGTTTCCCCGGAAACATTTTTGGCCCTTTGAACAAATTTGTGTGCCGCTCACCCCTTAACAAGTGCAGTTCAGAAATAGTATAAATTTGGCCCTCCTGTGGACACTTTTGTAGTTTTTTTTTTTTTTTTTTTTTTTTTATCATGTCAATTTCAATGACCAGTCTAATTCTTCTTTTACAGAAAGTGTTAGGCAGAAAGTATTTTTTCTTTTTAATTTCATAGCAATAGAACTATAAACATCAAAGAACGAGTTACTTTGTTAAACTTTTAATATAAACTTTTATTGAGGAAAATTTTCATTTTTGTTGCTGGGAACAGACTCGAAGATTTAATAGAGCAAATAAACTGAAATAAAAAAGTTAGGAAATGGTCCACCTTTTGTTTAAAAAAATAGTGCCTTTTTGCAAGGCTATTATATTAATTGAAACTCGCAAAATAATGAAAACTTAAACTAACTGGAACTTTTCTGCGTGTTTATAAAACACACTGAAACGTACTGAAATCATAGCTATAACTTGTTTTGTTTTTGTGTTTATGAATATATTTATCAGCCTTTTTGAATTCTGCACCAAAAATTAGCCAAAGCAAAAAAAAAAACTAAAACGAGTACTATAATGAAGACTAAAACGAAACATTTAACTAATAAAAACACACACTTAAAAACTAATCAAAGCTAACTGAATCAGACAAATAAAAAGTTACAATGTAATAATACAATACTGAAAAAGTCAAAACTATTATAAACCGCCTCTTTTTTTTCATCAAAATGTCTTTAATTTAATGCAGAGCAATAAAAAAATTATGGTTTTCTTTGCAACATTTATGGTGAATGAATTTCTATTAAAAACCTTGGTAAAACGTTCAGCGTCTGCAGGTTCATGTGTTCACACAGCTCACTGTGAACAGAGAGAATAATTGTCCCTCTTCAGTGTTTGTGGCTCTCCATACCAAAGGCTAACCAGGAAGTAAAAATTCTCTGGTCGGGTGTTGTTTGTTCTAAAGGTATGAAGCTATAAAAGAAACACAAAGCATCATTTGCAAGTTGGGAGCAGAGTTCATCCTGATACTGGCCATACCTCTAACAGTCGCTGGTTGTGTCAATAAAGGAACTTGATTTAAAGCAACGAAGAGAAACTTCCTCTTTCTTCAGTTGACTGTTTTTAACATGTCAGTCTTTTGAAGGCTTTTTGAAACATTAGTTTCTAAAATTAGAAACATTAGTTAGTTTGACTGGCTTGGTGAGTTCTTCCAGATGGCTAATTTTTGTTCTTTTGTGTTTGTGTTTGTGTTTGTGTGTGGCTTCTCGAATGCAGTTGACTCATGGACGAAACATATGTTGAACGTGAGTGAAAGGTGCGGTATCTAATTGTAGGTGTAGCACTGTAGATCTGTTTGATCTGTAAAACTCCACCCTCTGCGTTATCCAACAGGCAGGATCGCTCGGCAGCAGCAGTGTGGAAGCAACCGTTGACATGAGCAACCCGGACTAATTTCGACAGTCATGACTTTGCTTAGATGCCCCAGGGTAGGCTTTGGCCTGCAGAATTCACTACAAAAATGGCAGCGGCAGCTCCATCCGTAAGTGATATTTGTGTACGGACTGGTGGTGGGCTCTGTTTGCTGAACTACCTGCTGCTGCTGCTGCCGCTGCTGCCTTTTGGACTTTTGGGCCGGCGGCTTGGGATTCTTCTTTCTGCTGTAGAGCTTTCCAAATTCAAAATCGGGTGTGAAAAGAAAGGAGAATTTTAAGTAGAGAGGCACCAATCCACTTTTTTTCACTGCTAATACCGATAAAGATTTAGTATCGGCTGATTCCGATACAGAAAACCAAAGTTAGACTAATTATAATGTTTAAAATGTGACCTTTTGTATATCCAAATCGTTTCAAAATGAACTTCAACATAAGAAATGTGCAATTGTCTTGTTTTTTTTTGTTTGTTTGTTTTTTTGGGTGTGTGTCTGAATAGATGTGTCGCATTCACATGTTTTCACTGTTTATTTTCCGGTGTGAGCTCTTGGTTAGTTGATACCACTTTTTTTCTGAATACCTGGAGAAAATTTGGTTTCTCCACAAAAAATTTCATAAATGTAAAAAATAAATAGAGAAATAAATAAAAAAGCATTTTCATACTCTACTCTGTCAACACCCACTGTGGTTCCTTTGGGACGATTCAAACTTCAAGACAGAAAGAGAGACCTTCTGAAACCTGCTCTTGTTTTAAGCTCAGATTTCATCTTTTGGAGTCAAATTTCTTAATGAGTTGTTTTGTTATCAAAACTGATCTGTCTGGTTAAGTGAGACAGCTTGTATAAATAAAAAATAGTTTCTGGGAAAAATATGATTGCAATTTGGAGGCGCAATGTGTCTCTAGTAACACACGACCTCACAGTCCGAACAGGTTTTCAATCGGAATGAAAGGTTTGAGTGAGTTAAGTTAATTTATATGTCACTTAGACATCTTTTGTTTATTTTTTTCTAAATTTAAAAACTCTAGAGCAGGGGTGTCAAACTCCAGTCCTCGAGGGCCGGTGTCCTGCAACTTTTAGATGTGCCTCTGCGGCACCACACCTGAGTAGAATAATTAGGTCATTAGCAAGACTCTGGAGAACTGATCTCCACAAGGAGGAGGTAATTAAGCCATTTCATTCCTGTGTTTTGTACCTGTGGCACATCAAAAAACTGCAGGACAATGGCCCTTGAGGACTGGAGTTTGACACCCCTGCTCTAGAGCCAACACGAGGTGCACTTTCCTTCCACCGCGCCTGTCCAAACCCGTGTGCATTTTTCTCTTGGCGTTAACGTGACCAAATCAAAACATTTCACAGCCCGCAAGCGCCACAAAAGCAGAAAGGAGAGCGAGAGGCTGGGCCGCCTCAATCTGCAGGATTTACCAGAAGATTCGCCGTGGTCAAGCCCCAAATTGATTTCTGTTCTGGCCCGAGCGCAGGCGGCCTGACTTAGTCATATGTGCTTTTCGCCGTTGTTAAATATGGTTTTATTTGCAACCGGGCGACCGCAGCAGTATTTAGTTCCAGACTGCCGGTCTGTTTTTCCTAAACCCTGCACTCGGCACTCTGGATTCATAAGGGTTTGTCGCTGCTGGCTTTGACTCCTGCTGCTAGAGTTACAGGTCATTTTGCGAGTGGAAGGTTTGAAGCGGATGTGACCGGGTCACGGCTGCCTCTCCGATATTCCAACATGCATGCGTGATTTTTACTTTTACTCGTTAAATGAGCTCTGTTTTACCATAAACAGGCCACATATGCCCGGCCTCCTGGTGCAGACGCAGCTCTAAATGTGGTGGTGATTTAATGCATTGCTTGTTTTTATGCACAAACGAGACGTTTTGTTCGGAATGTCTGGAATTTTCTGGTGCTCACACTCTTCACTGCTGGGTTCCCGCACAGAAAGGATGCAGAGGACGATGGGAGTGTCTGATGGCCGAGTTGATAAATCAGATCTGTGGATTCATCGCAGCATCTGCTGTTCTACTGGACCTGGAGGACTTACCACTCCAGTGGCACGCGGTCCAACTCGTTTGAAAGCAAACCTTCCAGTTCACTCGAGTCGAGAGCAAATTCTTGCAGCTGGTCTATTTTTTTTATTTTTTTTTTCCCCATTCGTTGAAACTTTTATGAAAATGGAAAACATTTTCATAAAAGACCGATTTCTGGGACTTGTTTGAACATAATATGAGCTTGGATCTCTTTCTCACCTCTCACCTTGTCGTCTGTGTTTCAGTCGTTGCTGTTCTGATTTCCTTTTTCTGTGCAACTCTCACATCGCATGCAGTTTATTACAATAGGATTTGATTGTGTGGAACCTTTTTCTATATTTTGTCATGTTAAAATATCAACCTTCACTGTATATCATCGGGGCTTTTATTAGACATGTGGACACAAAGTAGTGACACGTGGTGATAGCAGTAGCGGCAGCATTTTTGGCCATTGCTTATCTGGAAAGTGTGGTCTGGTTTTGTATTTAGCCCCCTCTTATACGAAAAAAAGAAAATCCAGCACAACAAACTCCCTCCAGGTCTCGCCTAAAAGTAAAGTGAATGAACTTCACTTTTGTGTAATTTATCGAGGCCCACAACCAAACTACACAAGACATTGTAGTTTGGTTGTGGGCAGGTTGAAAGTAGGATTTTCAACTCGATAAAAGAGATTGTGTCCAAATGAGACCCAAGATTGAACAACCTGCGAAATGTGCCTGGAAGAAACTGAACTCTGCAGTGGCAACATCATGCTTTTTGGTATCGGGAAGCTTAAAAAATGCTGTTGGAGGTTGGGAAAAAAAAAAAAAAACCATTAGGGTTTGTTATGATCCATGTCGTCATCACAATCCCCTTTGGGCTAAAATCACCTAGCATTAGCTTAAAGCAAAGCCTTATTCATAAGCTGGCCTAGTCAATGCATAGACACACTGCACAAAATCTTACCAAGTATTTTTGGTCAAGTTTCTGGAGCAAATATCTCAGTACACTTGCAATAAGACAAAACTAACTCACAAATAACGTTTCAGCAAGATGTAAAACAAGCAAGAGGTTGTTTTAGGTCAATTATTTCTTTATACTGATAAGAAAAAAATACTAGTTCAGATGGCAGATTATTTTATTTATGACGAGACATTTTTCACATTATAATTTCAATAATCTACCAGTAGAACTAGTACATTTTTAAACTTATCGAGCTACAACAAACTCTCACGTCTTGCTGAAAATGTTTTTTTTTGTTGTTTTTTTTGTATTTCAAGGGTAGTACACTAGAAATATTTTGGTTTTGCTCTGCATCAATCCAGTTGAGTATTCGCCGTTCAGCTCCAGTCTTAGTTAAAGTTATTCCTGCTAAAAATGAGCGTAAATGCATCATCTTCAAAGTTGATAGATACGTAAAGCAAAAGATTTCCAGCTGTAACTGCAGGAAAAAGTGTTTAATCTGAGTTTTGAAGGTCTAATACAAACGTACTTCCAACTACAAAATGCTTGTGGAAAAAAACATGTTTTCCTAATTCTTCACAACTGCGAGGTTATTCTGCATGACTCAGTCACATGACCTCTCTTTGAACTCCATCGAAGTTCCTCATTCTAACGGAACAAGTGTGAAGATGTCAGAGCCTGGTGCTTTACCGGGTCTGTGTGCTGAGCTAGCTTCCTCAGCCTGTGGACTGGTGGAGGATGTCAACGTTTTTACTGACACGTTTCCTCGTTTCTGTCCGCTTCTTTCCCCATCAGGATGAAAATGCGGCGGCACAGAGTGTTCTTGCTGTGCACGGTGGGTCTGTGTGTCATCTCCTTCCTCCATTACTACAAGGCCCTGCACTACGTCTCCCTGCTGCGCGAGCTCTCCGCTCCGTACCCCAACATCAAGTCCTTCATCATGGTCTCTGGCTTCTTCTGGAGGGAGAAGGGCGTCTCTGCCACCCCGCTCAGTCCCGCCTCTCCCGAAGAGGCCCCGCCGCTGCCCGCCCTCCGCCAGGGCGCGGTGAAGCCTGGCGGAGGAGCCGGGTCTTTGGGGGACGGAGGAGGGGGAGCGGTAGACCCGGGAGCGTTGGACCCCAACGCCAGAGTCGCCGGCGTGGCCGCCCTTAAACGTTTCGAGGTGAGAGCGATGAAGGAGCCGGCGCCTCCACGTCCCTGGGAAAAACCAGAGGAGAACCAGCTGGGAGACTCGTCAAGAGAGGTTCAACACCTTGCTTTCTTGAGTTACTGCATGCTGACAGTGCATGCAAAGTGGAATATATGGCTCTGTGGCTGAAGCTTCCAGCTTCGGCATCACAATTTAAAGTTAAATCATGACTCCTGATACGAGAGAAAAGCTTAGACTTGTCTTTTTTCTTGTCGGGATGGTCGATCCATCTTTGTCCAAATGAAGGCAGAGGAGGATGGTGACCTGAGTTTGGTCACCATCCAATCTCTACCATGGATGATAGAGATTGTTTTGGGTTTTTTAAAGTTTTGATTAACTTTTTGTTGAATAGTTTATATTAGAGTTTTACCAACACGGGTTTAAATAGATTCATGATGTCCTTACCTTTCTAAAATGATGGCCTGCGTCACTTATTTTTGCCAAAGGGATTGTTTTTTTGGGGGGGTGGGGGGGGGTTTGCCTAAATCCACTTTTGGCAAAAAAAGACTTGATCATAACTTTAGGAAGGTGACGTAATGTAAGACCATCATCGAGACGGTCCAAATGTATTCTGACAAAAATAGATTTTGACTTTTGGTTTGTCAATATATCTCAATTTGAAAGATAAAATCTGTCTCTTATGTGGAGTGGTAAATATTAAAATGATGACCTTTTTTTTTTTTGCACTTCGTTGTTTCTGTGTTCAATTCTACAACAGAGCAGAGAGCCATATGAAGGCTAACTTTCTGAATTTTCTCATCCATATGAGCAATCCTCTTTGACCTAAAAGTCTCCACAAGCAAAACATAATTTTGTGCCTGTCACATGGAGGGTGATAGTTGTGCTTAAGGGTTAACGTTTTAGTTAGCACTGCCAACTTTTGTATGTTTTTTTATGTAATTCCTCCAACTGAGAACTTTTTTTTTAAAAATCCTTTGAAGGTTTAGTATACAACTCTTATTTCTAGAGTGATCGTTTCTCAAATAAACTTGCTTTCAGAATTAGCCAATGTGTGCTAATAGTAAATACGTGGTATATGAAATACCAGGGTATTTACCTGCAGTGTACCTGAACTCTTTCTTATCTTCTCTCTTCCTAGAAACAAAGTGAGGATCGTCACGTTGACCCCAACCTACAAAAACTGCGGGAACAATTAGAAAAAGAAAAGCTGTCCGACCCGATAAAGTCCATGGGCGACCTTCACACCCGCAGACACCAGCTCCAGGACGACAAAACCTCGTATTTTGTGCGTACGAGTCGTGGGGCCTACTGTTTCAGACAGGGGACGGAGATCAAGGAATCCTCTGTAAAAGCAGCAGCGGGTGCGGCTGGTGACATTTTGGATGTGGATAAAGCCGCTCAGCGAAAACCTCTGGGGTTTCAGCAGCAGCAGCAGCCCGGGAAAGCAAAGGGCAAAGGTCAGCCTTTGGGCAGCGGGAAGCAGCTGGTGAAGTGTGTTTGCCGGCCGGGCTGGCACGGACCTTACTGTGGGGTTCCCACCATGGTGTACCACTCCAACCTGCCGACGAAAGAGCGGCTGACGCCCAGAAAGACGCCGCGGAGAGTCATCAACGCCATCAACATCAACCACGAGTTCGACCTGCTGCACACGCGCTTTCACGAGCTTTCGCAGGCCGTGGATTTGTTCCTGGTGTGCGAGTCAAACTTTACCGCATATGGAGAGAAACGGCCGCTGAGGTATGGCACAATGTTCATTTCTTCATTTGGGAGCGGGATGTAATGCACGATCACGACAATAAAATTTACCGCACGATCAATTGCTTCCAATTAATACAAAAAAACAAAAAGAAAACTTACAACATATTTATTATGCTTTATTATTTATCTACCACAAATAAACCAACAATGAGAAGCTATGGGTGGTTGAACAAAGTACACAGCCTGAGTCTTTAAAAGCAGTCAAAGTCAGAAATGTATTTTAGGGTCAGACACACTTCCAACATTTCTGCCCTTACTGAGACGTTGCTATTCAACCTAAACAGTTAAATAAATGCATTTAATCATCAACAAATGGTTGCTGCCTTTGGTTACTCACATACAGCTTTCCCTTCTCAGCTTTATTTTTGTTGAATAATTAATGAGTTTTGGCTCCATTGTGTGATTTTGTGCTTCTTAGATTAAATATAGACCAATTCAAAAACTCAATAAAGGCAACATCAGCATTCATGAGCTCATATGTAAAGCTGTTGAATTGCTAGAGGTTGTGTTTTGTTTTTACAATCACTGTTCATGTCTAACAATTTTAAGATAACAGATTTTATTTACTTGTTCTTTTAATTGTTAGGTTATTTTTAATGACGCATTAAAATTAACCTAAATTTTGCACTCAAATGCTCTGTGACCACTTCTTCGGTATTTGGAAATTGATCAATTTTGAAACTGGATAGTGCAGAGCATCAAATGCGTGCTGCTGGAATCATTAAATCCTGGTCTCCTCGTTTCTGGTCGTCCTTTTTTCTTGTGGATTTAGGTTTTTGTTGCGTTCGCCTCAACATTGTTGTTGGCTGTTCATCTTGGACAGGTCCAAAACAAACGTGTCAAATTAAAATAAGCCAATGTTAGCCATTTTCACGGCTCCGAAACAAGATTTGTGCTTTGGTTGCTGCTGCAGCTTTTCTGATGCTGCCGTTCCTGTCGATGCTCTGCTGAATGCCTGATTTAAAGTCATCAATACCAGAGAAGCTCTATTCGTGCTCTACACTCCCATTCAAAACAAACTGTTGTTGCTTTGAGTGTTTTTCTTTTCTTTTTTTCCCTTCTACCTTCCTTCCTTTGTACGCAGTCGTTCCTAATGCTTGTTGAGACTCGGTGTGCAGAATAATAATTGCAGTTTGGTTTCTTCGGCAACGACGTGCAACACCTTGAAAGCAATTTTCCAGGAGATTATGACGAGCGGCATGATTGACTGGGCGAGGAGGGAGATTGTTGTGTTCAATCACAGGACGTGGCACAGCATGAAAGCGGCAACACGCCGCTTTTTTTTTTTTTTTTTTTGGCTACGCATCTCAACAGGTTAATAGAGTTGCTCCTCTCAGGAAGTCTGCCGTGTGTTGAGCAGGCTCGTCTGTGCAGAGAGGTGGCGTTTTCCAAGCGAATGCCCAGCGGATTCGCTTTGCATCTCCGTTTGGTTTTCAACCCAACAGTGATCGCCTGGCCTCGTCGGTTTCCGTTGAATCTTAATTCATTTTTAATTCACCAAGGGAAGTGGTTAGGCAGAGAAATGTGATTTCAGCAGCTTTACAGAGACTCTTCATTCCAAATAAAAATCTGAAATTTTTCTATGAAGGCCGTAGATTTGTTGGAGAAGACCTACAAACGAAAAGCATCACCAAGTCCAAAAAACACCTGAGTCGGGTCAGCCATGATGGTTGAACCAGGATTCTACAAATTTTTCCCAAACATCGAACAGCAAAGTTGAGTTTATCTGAAAATGAACAGAGTTTTACATTGACTGCAAACCTACTTGAACTGGAGTTCAAATCAAGTAACGTTGAAGTGTTGTTCCAGTCGAAATCCAGACCTAGCGTCAATTAAATGTCTGTGGAATGAATTGAAAATCTATGAGTGAGGCTGGCAGAGACACAGCCCAAAACACTTCTACCTGTCACTGGAGGAAAAGGTCTACAAAGTGCTGACTTGGTTGAATACAGCTACACACCATTCTTTACAATTTTATTTGTAAAAAATGCTGAGAACCTTGTGTCGTTTTGGATTTCCATCATCCAAGGGATGAAGGGGCCAACAGATAAACCCGTTGATCTATCGCTTGGTGATAGACCAACCAGTTTGTGTTGGTCTATCAATCATATTATGTTAAATACATAAGTGGGACGAAATGAGACACTGTGAGTTTGAAACGGGCCATGAGCTGGTTCTGGCCGAAGTTAAGCGAACTGAAAATGGCGACTTTAGCGTTGACAATTTCCTTTTATCTGTCTCCCTAGTTTCCTGCGTCTCCTTCTGAACGGAACGTACGACTACGTCCGTCATAAGATCCTTTACGTGTTCCTCGACCACTTCCCCGACGGCGGCCGGCAGGACGGATGGATAGCCGACGACTATCTGCGGACGTTCCTGACGCGCAACGGCTTGTCCAGGGTGAAGGGGGCCAGGTCGGACGACGTGTTCGTCATCAACGACGCCGACGAAATCCCAGCGCAGGAAGGCCTCCTTTTCCTCAAGCTGTTCGACGGCTGGACCGAACCGTTCGCCATACACATGCGAAAGGTAACGCAAGCGGTACGCCGTGGGGTGGTGTGTGCACGGCGACCGTATGGCGGAGCTGTTTGTAAAACTGTGGTTGTTTCTCTGTTTCCAGTCTTTGTACGGCTTCTTCTGGAAGCAGTTCGGGACTCTGGAGGTGGTGTCCGGCTGCACGCTCAGGATGCTCCGCGACGTCTACGACGGCGACGGCATCAAGCTGCGGCGCCGCGAGTACTACACCATGCCGGGCTTCCGCAAGTATGAGAACGACACTGGCCACATCCTGGTGCAGTGGTCCGTAGGGAGCCCCTTCCACTTCGCCGGCTGGCACTGCTCCTGGTGCTTCACGCCCGAGGGGATTTACTTCAAGCTGGTGTCGGCGCAGAACGGGGACTTCCCCAGGTGGGGGGACTACGAAGACAAACGCGACCTCAACTACATCCGGGAACTGATCCGGACAGGGGGCTGGTTTGACGGCTCCGTGCAGGAATATCCCCCTGCGGACCCCAAAGAGCACATGTTTGCCCCCAAGTACATGCTGGAGAACCATAAAAGGTTTCACTACCTCCTAGAGAACCCTTACAAACACAAAGTCCAGAACGAATGAAATCTAAGAGACCACACTTTGGGAGAATACCTAACAGAAGTGCCCGAGAGTGGCCTTCGCACTGAGCTCTGGAGGTGGGCTGACACCGACGGACGAAATCTCAACGGACGACGACGGCGAAGGTGATGCAGGGATTTAAAAGCTCTTCAAATTATTTTGGGGTTTTAAAACGGGAACACAAAAATGACAACAATGGGTTCACAAGTTCAGCATCGGTGGGACAAAACCCCTGGATGAACAAAAATAAAAGTAAAAAATATCACTGCTTTTCCCGTCGTTCCATCGTCACAGTGAGAGGCCAAGCTATTTCTCCTCGCCTGCTTACTTTGTATCTCATCCGCCACTGGACACACTTGTCGGAAGAAAAATAATGATAATAAAAAACAAAAAGGCAGGGAAGCAACAAGCGTTTTAATTTAATTTTATTTTTTGCCTGTTCTTGTCTGCTTTCACTGAAGTTTACAGCCTGCCAGACGCTCGGCTTTCAACCCCCTCACCCTCTGATGTCTTCCTGTCATAGTCGGTGACCTCCTTCAGAGCCGGACGCATGTTCAGAAGCAAAACATGGAGACCTCAAGGTCTGCTGAGAGTACCAAACAAGTATCACAGGCTCATGTTCATGGTCATGCACCTTAAGCTCGTCTGCGTGGTTGTAAATAGTGTGTGTGTGTGTGCTTGTGTGTGTGTGTGTGCGCTCTGTGTTGGTGCCCTTCGGACTAAGAAAATCAAAGCGAGTAAAGAAGGTTCATAAAGAAAAAGGTGTGGCGTAATGAAAAGGAAATAAAATGAAATACCACATGGATGGTGTGTGCTGAGTTGGGAGTGTGTTTTCCAGAGCTTAGGATTTGAGCGAAACGTTTTAGTCCCATCAGGGGAGAATCGAGAGAAGCTGCAGCCTCCGGTTTTCAGATCTGTCCGGTTAGCAGCCGGTGTGGCCGGGTTTTCCGTGGCGTCTTGCAGAGAAGGAGTGGTGGTGGTGTGGGGCGAGGATGTTCACACGTCGGTGCTTAGAGATGGTCTGAACCGTCCCCAGGACGAGTCTTTATGCGCCGCTGCCAACGCTCCTCTGAGGGTTTCCTGTCTCCATATTCCTTCTTATGTCCCGTCTTGTTTTCCATTCTCCATTTTTACGCTCTTTAAGCTCCTCATCTTCATGTGTTAAATCAGATGAGTTGAAATTGGCCCAGTTTTTAATTTTGCTACCTGTTAGAAATGCACCAGTCTTTTAGGGAGACATTGAAACCTGCCAATATTCCCCTGATTGGCTCTGATCAATCTGATCAGTGAGTACAGGAGAAAATGTCCCCATAACAAATTTTATTGGACAATAAATTGTCCCAGTAATTATTGCGATAAACGATAGTACTGACATTTTGAGACAATTTTCAACTCATGCAACGACAATGACATAATAAAAAATGGAAATGGAAATAAAAAAGCAACCGCAGAATAAATAAAATGGATTATAAAGTTTCTGTAAACAAATAAATATTTCTCATCAGAATTCAAATTATCCAGCACATTTTAATTCATTTTCAATTTAATTGATTATTTCTACAAACTTACTTCCCACCATTTTTCTCAAAGGACCTCATCTACATTCATGCATCTACTTTGAGTCTAATAAACTCAATGCAGGTTAGGAACATATGCTTTGGTTCATAAATTCAGATAATATTTTACCTGCTGTAAAAAAACAAACAAACTGCATCTTAACTCAGGACAAGTTTAAATCAGTACTATAAGTGGAAGCTGGCGGCTGTTGTGTATCAAAGCGTTTGTATGAAAGTTATTTTATTGATTTTTAAATAATCTGTATTTAAAATGTCTTTTTTTCTGTAAAGAGGCTGATAAACATGGAAAAAGGAGGTAGGAGGAGGTGCGCCACCAGTAATCCTACTGTGTAAAACGCTTAAAAACAAAACCATTGTAAAAAATAAACCCAATAAAACAAGGCGGTTTGTCTCAATCGGTAATATTTTTGCTCTTCAGACTGCTTAACTTATTAGTTTCCCCTTTACATGTTCTTTTCTCAACGCTTCACGTTGAGGTGGCGCGTCGATGGCGCAACTCCTCCGACGTCAATTTCCTGTGTGATTAATCAACGGCCTGACTTGAAGAAACATTCACACAAACCATTTCCAGGGTTCCATTTTAACACTGTAGCGCTCTGCCCATTCGTTTTAATCTCAACAAATTGTAATAAATGAGGAACGCAAGGAAATGACAACCTGCAGGTGGGACATCGGAACCACCAGAGCAACTCTTCAAAACTCTGCTCTTTAAGGGCCTGTTTGTTGTCGTTCTTTTCGAGGGGAAGGGAAATTATGGCAGAAATGTTGACATCACCACAGACCCAAATGAAAAACTTTACAAGGAACAGAGTGACTAAAAATGGGGAAAACCTTGATCATTTTTTTATTGTTAAAGCAGAGTGACCAGCGCCACCTAGAGGTGACTTAGTGTTGCTAACACCTAAAAACAGAATGTTCTCTTCGGTTTTAGAAGTGATCATTTTACAGTGTAAAATCTCTCTGGCAGGTTTGCTATTTTATCAAACCCTCACCAGGCAAAAGTTTGCTCTTAAAGCTGTGATTTGATTTGGAGGCCGGATGTTGGCCTGAGATTGTTGGCTTCTTCGCTCGGGGAGGAGAAAATGAGATTAGCCAGAAGGCCAGTGATGCTGGTTTCTGTTTCTGGGCTGGACTGACTGCTGCTTCGACGGCACACAGTGGAATGCAGCAGCAGCTGTCGGGGGTTTGGTGTTGGTATCAACCATCTAATTCCTGGGAGGCAGCAGAGAAATTAGCTCCTAATAGGATTTGAAATCAGATGGCCAGGGACTCTTTGTGGGAGGCTCTAAATTATTTTTTTGTGTGTGTGTGTGTGTGTGATTTGGAAAAGGTTGATTTTGGGTAAGGACGACTCTTAACACAAATCTGAGTCATTTAACAATACCAGGGTGTCCGCATCTTCTTGAAAAGTTTCAAATTCATGTGTTTAAAACTAAGGCCTTAAAAGTCATTTAAAGAAACACAAGTTGGCCTTGAATACGTTAACCACAGGTCTTAAATTTCGTCATGGCAGGTCTATTTCTTCTCGTAGGCTGTATGTAGTCTTTTTGTTTTCCTGAATCTGCAACCGGTTGGCAGCCTGGCGAATGCTTGAAAAATCCGCAGCTTTAGACGGTCCAGTCAAAGAACGACATGTCGTCGTAGGAGAGCTAAATGCAACGCAAGTTGCTGGGTTTCTTACCAGCGTGTTTCCTGTCTCATTTGCTATCACTCATTGATTGATTGATCAGTCAAATTACCAATCAGTCAAATTTTATTTGTATAGCACATTTCAGCAGCAAGGCATTTCAAAGTGCTTTACATCATAACAAACACAAAAACACAAAGGGTTCTTGCCTTTGCATCCACAAAAGGTTCACTGGTTACACTCCCACTGTGTTATATGGAACAAAATACTTGTTGGATTTTTTTTATTCCAGTTAATCTTTTTAAGTTAATCACATGCAGAAGACGATTAAGTCATTGTTCTGCTTTATTAACTAAACGATTTGCTTTGAACGGCATAGACTTCAACGTCGCGTGTTTCGGCTGCTCTCGGTCCAGCCGCGGCGGGTCACAGGAAACGGACACAGAGAACTTTATTAGGTCAACCAAATAAACCGGACAGTCACTGACATGTCTTTGCAGATTGTGCGCACACTGGAAGTGTGGCGTGCAAATTGCTGGCCGAAAGCTCGCTGGGGGTGAAATCACAGACGGGTACGAGCACAGGAATTGGGAGCTGAGATTAGACCAGGATTTATTTACTGTTCATTTGAAAATAATGTGAACAAGGCCCTAATCCAGATTTTGGGATTGGAGTGGGCTTCCCCCTAGTAATTCATGATTGAGCTGTGAGGCATGTGCAGCATGGTTGCAGTTTTAGCACATGCAGATTTATTCAGGGGATCAAAAACCTCTATCAGCTGTATTTTTCCTGAATTTTGAGGGGGGAGGGGAACTGCATTAATCTAGTGCAGGTTTTTTTTTTCAAAGTATTTGACTTTCTGAGAATTTGAAGTAAGAAAAATCCCACTAAGCAGTTAAAGTACCCTCCCTCTAAATATCTCACTTCGTGCCCCGTCTGTCTGTGTGGTGTGACCATTTAAAAAGTGGGGAGAGAAAAGTTTTGCATTAGCTCAACGGCATCTGAGAAACGAAACCACAAGCAGGGTCCCCATAAAAGAACGTGGGCGGCTATTCGTGCTCGCGCCGTGCCAGGAGGAATTGACTTCGAGTTAACACCCGCTCCCAGGCCGCTGCAGTCACGTCACGCCAAACATCTGGCCAACAGCGTCCATGTTTACATCTCTGCCTGCATTTTTTTTTTTTTTTTGAGCCTTTGTCTGAGAGCTGCAGCCGTGCCAGCCTGGGCCCTGCAAGGACGTCTGTCCGCTTCAAGGCCCGGCCAGCTACCGTCTCTATCGCCATGGCAGCAATCCCCCTCCCCCCCTCCCCCCCTCCCTCGGGTTCCCGAGATCCTCGACAGCCTGAGGTCATCCACGAAGACTGCAGACCGGGGGCTCAAGAGGCAGTAACCGGGTAGAAATCACGGACCACTAGATGCTCAGAGCGGTTGTGTGCTCACGGCCAGAAACCCCGTTATTATGCATGGAGAGCAGCGCCGGTGCCACCTCTGTATCTGCAAATAAAACATGGGCAGATCAAAACCGAGAGAATGCGGAGCAGCTTGTGAAGCAGGGAGATATTTCACAGCTTTATTGGGTGAAACATGCTTGTGTGGAAGAGAGAAAGAGAGAGAGAGAGAGAGAGAGAGAGAGAGAGGGCTTGATTTTTCACTTTGAAGTAGAGTCATCACAGTGATTAAACGAAAGCCGTCCTAAATGAATCGAGCCGTACGTCATCCCTGGAAAAGAAAATCTATAAAGCGGTGACGGATTCAGCCCGGATGAAGTTGCAATGTTTCGAGGCGATCTGCGCCGCCTCGCTGGGCTTGCAGAAATTTCTTCTTTTTATTTATTTCTGGGGGGGTTTTTTTCCCCCCTTTTCTTTAAGCCCTTCCCCAAATTGGAAGCTGCGTCTCGCTCAAGGACCTTACTGCAGATTGCGTCCGCTCAGCAGATGTTCAAGGCGGTGAGGCCTTTACGCGCGCGGACAGTCGGAGCGCAACCCTCGCCGGTTTGCTGTCTCGTTTTCATCATCATCGAGCCTCGAATCGCCGAAGAAACAATGAGGCCGAAGTTGAAAGGGAGTGGACAAATTCAAACATCCCTCCAGGTCTTGCGGCGATCACGCGACCAACAGAGCTGCTGTGTCCCTACAACAAGGCACTTTGCTCTTCACAAGCTCTCCAACACTTGTGCATTTGGTTTTCAAAATAAAGGCCAAGTATAGCTGTAGTTCGTTACATTTACGGCTTAATATAGGGTTCGGTTGTTCTAAACACCTGCAGTGTGTATCTGATCACTAATTACAGACTCATCACGTCCTGATCTGGGCTCAGGGTAATTGACTGTGATATGGCAAAGGTCATGGGGTCAGGAGTTCAGACTAGTGACAAAGACTGAGGCCTCCGTACCTGGGTCACACCCTCCATCCTCTTCCATCTTTTCTCATCATTCATTCCCATCAGCCCTGTTTGGTCCGCTTTAATCAAACTCCTAGAAAGTCTATCAGGTCCGATTCGTTTGGGGGAGGTGTGAACGCGCAGTTGAACTGCGGTGCGGACCAAAACAGCTCTCTCTGGCCCGCCGAGAAACGCCGGTCTCAGTTCGGTTGAAGTGTTTGGTTCAAAAGCATATGAGGATGCAAGTGGACCAGAGACCGCTCAAAAAGCCGAAAGAGGACGATAGGGCAAGGCATTCTGGGTAAATACAACCAAAACAAACGCTAGTCTAACATTGGCCGGAGAAATGTCTCGTTGTCTTTTGTCAGTGTGAAATCCTGCAACTCCTAAAGTCTCACCTCACTTCATTTTTGACATTTCCTGAAGACGGAAGTTGCTCTCTTGTCTTCTTCTGTGGGTTTTGTGTCGTTTCCCTCAGTGGTTCTTGCTGCAGCATCACCACAGGCACGGAGGGGAACAAGTGTTTCAAAAGGTTTAGTGGGCTTGATGCAGTGCAATGTGAAAGTGAACAACAACAACAACTGAAAAAATAACAAATGTTGTAATTCTGGGCCTCAGTCGAATCAAGCCTACCGGACTGTCGGGTGTGAAGACACCTAAAGACTCCCTCACTCAGTTTAAAGCGCATAACGTATTTGGAAGGATGTTGTAAACTTTATTTCTGGCTGAAACGGTTTTATTTTCAAAGAATCCCATGAAAACCTCCCTGAGTGCTAAAGGAACGAAAGGAGGAGCTTTTAAAATTTTACCGCCGTGTCCTTCAACTCAGAATACAAATGTGTGACACATTTGTCATAAATAGCTGTTAAAATAGTTACTCACTCAAATAAATATTATGAGCATTAGGACGGCGTATCCAACGTAAGTGACAGGCGTGTCACCAAAGATGCATTATTCGTTCTTATCTGGCGTCTGCTGCTGTAAATGTGGCTGACTCGATGCTGTTGACTGGAAAAGAGGGGATTTATTAAGCATAAAATGCAAAACCGTAGAGATGACAAGAGTGATCCTGCTGCAGAGGGGTTTTGGAGTTGCTAGGAAACGGCTCTCTATGCAAGCTTTAATTGCTTGGAGTTATTGATGTTAGCAACGGGGAACGGGCATTCAGAGTATGAAGCCAGAGGTGTCTAAACTTAGACTGTAAGGGACACCAGAGAAGGGTTTCGTATTTAGTGCGCAGCCTTACTGTAGTACATCAGCTCATAATTGGTAGCTGGATGTCGCTCAGATGTCCTTGAATTCCTGCGACGTCGTAGCAAAAACGGGAGTGATTCAAGTCAGCAGGGAATATTGACTTGAAGACGAGGACAAATAAAATGAATCAGAAAAGGAATCGACTCTTCAGATGAGTTAACAATACGTTGAATGTATTTGTGGAGTCCAGCACGTGCGCTTTCTATTCACATTGCATTCTGGGTAGTGTTGACCTCTCTCCCATCTGTTTCTGTTGTCTCATTGCAGCTGATTGGCCGCCTGCGCGCTCAGCCGACATTCCTACATGACTCTGGACCTCGTCCAGCATTGTTGCCTCTACTAATAAGCTGGGGGAGTTTTTCTAAAAATGTAAAAAAAAAAAAAAAAAAAAAAAAAAAAAAAAAAAAGCAAAACAAACAACAACAAAAAACCTTGGCAGCTCGTGGAGTGGAAATGAAAAGAGAAGTGAATCCATGGGGGTTTTGAGGAAAGGGACTGGATGTTTAATAGAGTTCATTCTCTGGGTTTTTTTTTGTTTTGTTTTGTTTGTTTTTTTTGGCTTGCGTTACTGCTTTTGTCTTTGTCATATTTGATCGGTTTCTATCTGGGCTTGGAAAGTGCGGAGTTAACATTTAGTCGGCGTCAGAAAACTATGATGAAACGTAAACTTTAGGAATCCTTCCTGGAACTACAATGGGAAAACTTACATTCAGAAAAACGCTGAGAATCTGATGGCTGCATTGATGTGTCGACACAGAGAGAACTGGGGATTTAGTCACAAAGCTACTTTCAGGCAATCATGTTCGCATCATTGTCGATCTGTAATGTTCCACTTCATTTGGCATACAGCTTACGTTTCTGTTGTAGGATGGAATAAAAAACTTCCTACTGCTCATGAATTTAAAGGGAATTTTAAAGTGAACTGCTGTTCAGCTAATATGTGTCGCAAGGCATTAGCTTGGGCTTTGAGGTTCAAGCTAACGGCTAGCTAGTGGCTAATCCAGGAGGGACAAAGACCAAAACAAACCTCTAACACAACTCTGATCTTAAAAAACGCTAAGACAGTTCATCCAAAGACTATTTAAATCACTTTCAGATCCGTCATGATTGCGTTGTGTGACTACAGTTATTATGCGGAGAGAGCTGGTAGGAAGTGGTGCGCTTCCAATGATTGCTCTTTATTAAACTCCTACTATGCCATTGTTTGTTGGCATCACATTTTTAACCCACACACATTTTGGACTAGCTGTTATCAGAGTTTACTTAATTCAAAGATTAAAATATTGGGAATCCACACAAGTGAATAATCGCTCTGCTGAACAAAGTCCAGCCAACTGCTGTAAGAGGTCAAAGGGGCAGTGTTGTGTTGTGTAGTTTCCAGGCACAGACTGACATTATATAGCTCAAACAAGTAACTATGTTATCTTCTGTTATCATGAACAGAAATTTCACTTTGCAAGTTAACGCCTTGAAATTGGGCCTCTGTTTCTTTAAGAAGGTTCTCCTCCTTCAGGAAGTCACCACAACACGACTCCTCTATTAACCCTTTAACAACGGTTTTACCGGCGTTGCACTGAGAAGTAGCTCCTATGAGCTCAGAAGATGAACAGTTTCACTAGGTGTTTGCTAATTGCTGCTGGCTAGTCTGAAGGAGCTGAGTGGTTACATTGGTGGTGGCTCCTGGTTTCCCGCAGGCGCTTTGCGCAGCTGAATGGTTGGAAATTCACAACATGCGTGAAAGAATCAAATCAATACTCCAGGTATGTTTTGATGAACATTACAACAAGACATAAAGCTCAAAAACGTCCATTTTGGAAAAATAGTGCCCCTTTAATAACAATTTTCTCCGTCAGAGAACGGATGGTAGAAGAAACTCACTGAATCAACAGGCAGTTGAGATTTCCTGCTCTGTGACTTGGAGACCGCTCCTCTGTAAACATGGCGGCGTTTAGCATCCGGATGCCTGGAATCTCTGGTATGTGTTTGTTAGTCTCTGCGTTTCTGAATGCGCTCCGCAGCAGATTGTTTGGCTCTGGGGCGGGTATTAGGCAAATCAGGTCCAAGGCTCCATATGTTGTGACACAGCAGATGATAAAAAGATAAAAAAAAAAAAAAAAATTGATAAAAGTCAGTGACACAGCAGAAAGACAGACGGGCTCAGTGACACATACGTGCCTGAGGAGGCGAGTGGCCGCGGCTCGGTTCCCGGGAAGGGACCAGTCTGACGGACTATGAGGAGAAGAGGAAACAGTTTTAGTTTACAGTTTATTTACTCACTGTTTAGATGAATCGGATCAGAACCCTCAGCTGAGCCCCCGCTCTCTGATGAGCCTGATTTCATCCTGGAATCATGAGGGATTTGGCCGCTTTCGCTCCTGTGGAATCGCGCCGGATATTTGCTGCCATTTTGACCTGCGATCGTTTTAGATGCAGACTTCAACTACGACCTGTCCTGAGGTCTTTCTAGCTATGCTAAATTACATCCAGGTTATAGCTTGTGGCTCAAATTTTGTCCATTATCATAAAGTAAATGAGCAGAAAGTAGCTCTGAACAAAAAGCAGCACCTTTATTATTATTTGTTGCCATTTGTTGAACACAAAGTAGAACTATTGGCAGCCCTGGCAGAGATGGATAAAGAGCACTAAATGAAATCTTACCTTGCACTCACCTACCATAAAACATGGATTACTAAATGACTGAAATTCCCATGGGCCTTGTCAAAGTCAAACAGAAAGTCATGGATTACTAATGAAATATTTTTGGATTCATACTCAGCAGGGAGGAAAAAAGGACAGCAGTGATTAGAACAAAACGCTTCTTGATATTTTTACCATTCAGCAACTTGAAAGACCAACATTGTGATTTTTGCATTAGACAGTGATTTCTCTTTCCATTTATTTTAAATGGAATAAATTTACTCAAATTAAAAGTTGTTCAGTTTTTGACCATTCTGATGAATTTTTTTTTTTGCACATCTTTTCCAGGAAACCCAACAAAAAGCATAATTGTTGACATTCTCATGTCTGCCTGCTGCCAGAAGCTCTTTTTTTTTTTTTTTTTTTTTTTTTTTTTACATTTTTACCGTTTTGTTTTGCTTGTGTCTTGTTTCATCGTCGCCGCACACAGAGACGGAGGCGAACCTCCGGAGAGCTCCGAGTTCCCCGCTGTCAGAAAGAAGGAGGGATTTTCCGCTCAAACGCCACACTTGCTATGTTTGCAGTCTCTGCTTGTTTTGGTTTTGATTTGCACCTACGCAGTTTGAGGGGATTTTTTTTCTTTTTTTTTTTATATTTATAAAACATTTCTGTGTGTAAATTGGGAGTGTTTTGGTTTCCCATCCCCCAAGTTCCATTATGTTTTTTGTACTTTATTCTGTAAGTCCAGCTCTGTCTCTGGTGTCTCTCCGGGGTGTGGTGTGAGGTCGGGGTCCCTCGGCTCGGTTTTTAGCACACTCTCTCCGTTTCGTTTCCGTCACGCCGTCGCTCGGATCACGTCGTTCCCCCGCTGGTCTTCATCAGCACTCGGTTTTTCCACGACTCTTTTCTGCTTCAGAATGTGTTTTGGTTTCTTGATGACAGATATACACTTAAAATTGAACCCAGCATTTAAAGCAAGACAAAAAATACATATATATATTGTAGAAAATTAAATATTATTATTTTTTTTATAAATCTGACTACTAGGCACTCGGCTTGTGCTCTCACTGATTACTGGGAAGGCTTCCACTCGTTTGGCACACACACAAAAAAGAAACTTGCAGTTTTGGTGCATTTTTATTATTATTATTATTATTAATAAATAATCCAGGATACTGATAACATTGCTCTCATCTATGATCTGTGTCTGTCATAAAGTCGCTTCTTTTATTGTCCTCATTTCCTTCCAGATCTATCAAGGTATCACGGAAATCTTTACCCGTTTTATTGTTTTGTTTTCAATCTGAACTCAATCGCCTGCAAAGTCATGTGTTGCACCTTATTGGAAGGATGTCGTTTTGGTTTTTTCTTTATGCATACATACATGTATTTATATATGAATGAGTGTGTGTGCGTGTGTGTGCGTGTGTGTGTGTGTGTGTTTTGAGTTTTATAAAAGAGCTACTCGGTGCACATTATGTATCTTTAACAGGGTTCTAATTTATTTTCTTTGCTTTTTGTCCACTTTAATGTCGTTTTCTTGTCCTTAACCTTATCAGCCAACGAGCTCTTATTGAGCCCAAGTTAGAAATAATTCACTGACTGGTAACTACTGGTTTCCATGTCGATGCTGGTCTCAACCCATTAAGGCTTGATGCAGCATGTAAACAAGCCTGCGGCGGTTCTGGTCATTTGGTGCCTTCGCCGTTTTGTTTCCAGGTAACGGAGCCGCCCAGCGTTTCATTCTGCCCAATCAGACAGATTCTGTTCATTTTGGAAGATTATAATTTATTTAATACGTGTTTTTACAACTCCAACATGTCAGAACATCTGTTATTTTGATTTGATCAGGAGTCGGAATTTGGCATAAAGAGTCCAAACTAATCAGAGGATAAAATAAACAAAAAAAAACATGATCATATTTCCAGGAAACAATATAATATTAGGTTAAATTATAGATGAGATTTTGGCATTTTATGTAACTGTTTGTCTTCTTTAATCAAGAAATGGTTAACTAAAGGAAAAGCAAACATGTGCAATGGCACATGATTTGTTTGAAATGATTAGTTTCCTCCGGTGCTGGTGTCCGGGGCCAACTTTCTGCTTTCTGACACACTGCAGGCGTGCCTCTGTTATAAATCACATCATTTGGCCCCTGCAAAAACGGCTGTCAAATACTGAAAATGCTGACCAGAAATCATTTTTACTCCGTCGTTTGGCGCCCCCTCTAGCGTAGCACCCCTCTGCCTGGTGGTACATTCCCACTTTCTGCCCACAGTTTCCAGTCACAAACAGTCCTTTCTTGAATTTTTTCCTTAAATTATGGAACATATAAAAACATGTAAATTAATCAAAGAATCAAAATGTGTTTTTTGTGACGCAATAAGTTAGCAGGAGTGTGTTTGCCTTTTAAAACAACGTACACTGCTCTGGAGCTGTGTGGGGATTCCTGCACCCACACACCTGCTCCGTTTTGAACCCGTGACCACTGCAAGACACTTTGCATGTACGTTACGTTGCATGTCCTCAACGTAAAACATTAACTCCACTTCGCGTCCATTTTTAACTGGGAAGATGCACTCATACACGCTCTCACACACACACACACGCGCGCGTTTGGCTATCATTGACTTCCATTCATTTCTATAGCCTAAACCTAACCCTAACTCTGTCCATTACATACCTAACGCTATCCGAAACTCAATTCACTCCTTTGTCCTAAATCTGACCCCTGACCTAAAAACAGCGTTTCCCCTTGTGGGGACCAGGCTTCGGTCCCCACAAGGAGCAGAGGGTCCCCACAACGTAGTGTCAGGAAAATGGTCCCAAACAAATGCACACACGCACACGCACACACACACACACACACACAAGCCTTGGCAGTCCAGCTTTGGCAGAAGCCTGGCGCTCAGCGCAGCGCTGCCACCCGGTCCCATGTCCTCAGGCCAGAGTTCTGTCCGCGGCCAATCGACTAGCAGGGGCGCCTGCCAGGTCTAATCTTCCCTCCATCCCTCCCACCGGTTTGCCAAATTGACCCGTCGGCTCTTTCTCTGACTAAATGCTGTTTACAGAGCTGGAGCGACAGTTTTTGGAAGCTCTCAGATGGTCTTATTTTTTGCTGCTCTTCATGCTAAAACGATGAGGTGAACTTGTTCAAACGAAGGAAAGAAAGGAATTTCTGTTGTTTTGTTCCCGTACACTGACTGTAATTTTACATCCTTTCTTTCTTTTTTTTTTTTTTTTTTTTTTTTACATCATCGCTGGTGTTTTGGTCACATTTTGGAGTCTTTTTACTGACATTTCACGGGTGGCAGGAGGAACTTTATGGGGTGCCGTTTGCAAAGTTGCACAGCAGCACTAATTAAGTTTATGCAATTTGGCTCCAAATTAAATGTTTTCCAAACTAAACATCTAATTCTCAAACCAAATATTTACTTTCCCACTTGAATATATACCTTGCTTGCAAATACTTGGGCTGCTAGCTAAATACTTAACTTGTATCAAAATATTTAGGTCTAATTTAAATATTTAATTTTCAAACTAAGCATTTAATTTCCAAACTTAACATACTAAAACTCACTAAATGTTTAAGTATTAAGTATAATTTGCATGTCTTTTATCTAACATGCAACTTAGCTTGCCGACAAGCAGAGGAGCAATATTAAAGCTGGGTTTTATAAGCCCTGCTGTGTGTTTAATTCACAATATTTAGCTTGTGAATTAAATACTTTGTTTCTTAGTCAGAACTCTGGCGTTCACAAATTTTGGAATAAAAAGGCGAAAACATGCCTCACACCCACATATTTTATTTTCTCTCCGTCAGAGAGAGAGAAAAAAAATTTGTTATTGCTGTTAATTTATTTATTTATTCTTTCTGTAGCTTTACAAGCGGCGCTCCATTGAACCGCCTTGGTCGATGTGAGATGTTCGTTGGGTTTCTGTACAGTGAGCGGAAACGGAGCCGGTTAGTGCTCAGCTGATCCAAACAAACAGGAACGGAGGGAACGTGCAGAGGAAGCAGGAGGATGAAAGTGAACCCGTTCTCCGTCAGGAGATCGCCAACAAAAAAAAAAAAAAAAAAAAAACATGAATAAAAACAAAGCAAACTTTCCCCAAAAGAGAGAGACGCTACTTTTCAATAAAGGATATTTTTCTCCTGGGTGCGGTCGCAAAGAAGTGTACATTTCTAAGTTAATTGAAAACTGAATCTTATTTGTTCTCTATACGAATGGCTGTATGTTAACCATGAACAAGCAATGAGAGCTACCATTAAAAAAAGAAAATAAATTAAATATGAAAATGTGACATTGTTGGCATTTTTTTTGTTCTTCAGGATCTGTGGAAATGTTGGTGGTAAAATGCTTCTCTGCTCTGCATGTCAGTGATGCGCGTCATCAGTCAGTCGTACCACTAGAGGGCAGCACTGTAAAACACATCAATTCACCTTGATGGGAATCATCACAGGGGCGGAAAAAAAAATCTGTATTTTGTGGATTTACTTCAGCTTAACAAAAATGTTCATACTTAATTCAACTCACTGAAATTTATATCTAAAATTCAAATAAATTAGCTGTCACGTTCTGGTTGGAAGAAGCAGATTTATTGTTTTTAAATCTAGAATAAATTGTCATCTGTCATCCAACTCATTTTATTTTTTTTTCATTGGAACAAATTCGAGTTGGTGCTTTCATTCACTTTAATGCTTTGTGTTCTGGTCTGAATACGAGCAAGATTTCAAAAGTTGACCAGAAAAATGTAAAAGGGTTCAAAACAAACCTTTGGGACAGAGGTTCTCACTGTAGGATGGAGATTTCAACACTTTTCAACAGACGTAAAAACTCACAAAAGCGTTGAGTTAATGTGTCACAGTTTTATGTGATTTAAAAATCTATTTTCAGCCTGAAATTGTGAATGTGAGGTAAAAACTGACATGTTAAATCAGCCATCTTGTGGACTTTTTCCATTTGTTTTTCACTTTATAAACTCGGACTTTCATGCAGTGGGTGTCCAAACTTTCAGTCTCGGCCAAAACAATTGGTAGACCGCAAACATTAATTAAATTTAAAATGCAAAAATGAGTGCATTTGTTTGTTTTTTTTTCCTCCCTCTTTTTTTTTTTTTTTTTTAATTTTTAATTTTTAGTTTTGCCTTGCATGATAAACAAAACAAATGCGAGGAGGTCATCAGTCATTTTCTATTTGGTTTGCCAAAAGTTTGTACTTTTCTTGACTTGTGGAGAGGAGGGGCCGATCAAAATCATTTCAAGGGCCACAAATGGCCCATGGACCACACTTTGGACACCGCTGCTTTACTGTTTTAAGATGTTTTTATGGTCACTCATAATGGCATTGTTTAGAAAAAAAGAAAGACATTTAAGTAACAAAAATCGTCTCGCACAAGGAAACCATCAACATCTGGTCGTGCAATTGACATAAAAACACAGGAACGAGCGGTGAGAGGGGAATTTTAGTTATCGTCATAAAATTCATGTAGAATTGGTCTTTTGTTCGGCTAAAGTGCTGAAACCCCCCTGAGGCGGAGTTAAAATATAATAGACTGCAGGTGATTTTTATTTAATCTTATTCACGGCATTCAGTTTATTTTTTGTGCCAATGATTGTAGATTCTTTCAACACCTCAAAAATGTTCTTCTCTCTGTTGAATCCATCAGAATCAACACTAACCCAGTAATGAGCCCAATTGATTTGTTTTTTACCGGTGATTTTCATTCACACTCACTGCCTCACTGCGTATGTGAATCATCGGGAAAGGAATGAAACTGGTATTAATAAATTCCGATCTCAATCTGAAGAAAGACGATCATTTAAACTCTCTGCAGCCGAGGCAGAAAGCAGCTTCAGAGTTTGAGTAGCGCTCCAAGAAACGTCTGTGGATGAAACCAGAAGGAGCCAGAGCAGAATCCTGGTGTGAAGTTCAAACAGCTACGCGTAAGAGTTGTGTCTCAGTGCTATCGTTCCCACATCGCGCCGCGGTGCACGTCAAGAAAGAGGTGAACTAGAGGCTAAACGCCACTGGAATCGGTGAAAGCCTGAAACCCAGCATGAAAACTAAAGTATATTTGGTGATTCAAAGAGGAGCATTAAAGATACATGTTTCTCATAGACAGGGATTTTTTTATTTTATTTTTGAAAGCATGGCTTGAAATCTAAACTATGTTTCTACGCACAACGATGCCGTAAAATCACTGTGAGATTGTGGGTAAATGTGTCGTTTCATATCAGTTCGCCTCGCCAACACGGTTTCCAAAAAAAATTGGACCTCGGATTACGCCATGTTCTTCAAACTTTGCAGAGTCACATATTTAGGGTAAGCTGCCTTTCTGTGTGGGTTTGGAAAAGCGGACTGTTCAGGGCTCAGTGATGGCGACCAAAGCAAATGAAATACATGCTATTATAAAAATGCTACAAGAAGCAGATATGACTCAAGAAATTTAATTTTGCAATTTCACGTCTTGAAATTTGTGCCTCTGTCTCTTTAAGAAGTCTTGGTCTTTCTGGAACTTCGCCTTCAGGAAGTCATCACAACATGGCTCCTCCAGTAACCTGTTAATGTTTTTACCAGCATTGAACTGAGCAGTAGCTACCATACTGAGCTCAGCAGATGTTCAGCTCCACCAGGTGTTTGCTAATTGCTGCTGGCTAGTCTGAAGGAGCTGATTGGGGGAAAAGCGAAAAGAAAAAGTCAACTTTTTAGAATATTTCCCCTTTAACCTAAATACAGAGAAGTTGTTTTTGTGTTATTTCTTCTGTCAGAGAAACATCTTCCGATTTGAATTTCATCTAAATAAGTTGAACTTTTCTTAAAATTACTTTTGGAGAGTTCTTGTTGGAAAATATAAACGTTTCACCGCAGGAAAAACCACAGGCTTGTAAATACGGATTTGGCTGCCAATCCCTTGTTTTAGTCGAGCTTGAGAACATCTAGCAGAATAACACTGTCAGAACAATCGAACGAGATCAAACATCGGTTCTAATGCTCGGAAAGAACTGCGACCTCCTGTAGATAAAAAAAACCAACAACAAAAAAAAAAAAACAACCTCTGAGAAGCTGCAGAGCTGCGTAAAACCCCTCAGGCCTCAGGCTAAACAGATCTGTGTGTTTGTACTTCTGTGGCTTTTCAGTAAAGCGCATGGAGGGTTCTGCCACTCATTCAAACGAGTCTGTAATTTGTGACCCGAGAATTACTAATGTCATCCAGAAGGTTTGAGATCTGGCGTAAATAACAACATGTGTGACTGCAGGCTTTAGTTTTTGTTCTTGGAGGCAGGTGACCACAAAGTGATCTCAAACACAGTTAAAGACTGCTCTCCATAGTCACAGTTTCGCTAACGCCTCACACTTTATGGGACGTTGCAAGAAAACCTTCTTTTTACTCATTTTTGGAATGTAAAAAAAAAGAAAAAAAAAAGACAAATGCTAACTAGCATGTCTGCTTTTAAAGGGCCACTGCTCCTCTTTCCTCTCTGCAGCTGGTTTGAGGAACGTCGTGAAGTACTCCCCGTTAGGGAAGCGTGCGAGGCTGAAACTCTGCCCCTGGTGGTGACCCAGGGGCAGAGAACAAACCAAAGCAGGACCAAAAAGAGATATTTTCATTTGCTGTTCTCAACATTTGGCTGCCAGTGTTTTTCCTCCCATCTTGTGTTGACAGTCCTCGGTCTGGTCGGGTCGGAGGGAAACATCAGCCCACGATTAGCGGGAGGTCAGCATTTATCTCAGCTGGCAGAAACCTCAGTGACGTCGCGGCCCCTCTCCCGTCCTCAAATCCAACAAATTTGGTGTCAAACGTTTGTGCTGATTTGTGCAGCACAAATTTTCATTTGTGCAGCACAAATTTTCGTCTGTGCCGCTGTCATTTTGAAGACATTAATGAATAATGTTTCCAGAGGTCGTCTGAGGTCGACCTGCCCAACAAACCCAACATTAACGAAGTCAGACATGGTTGGTGTCAATCAGTTCAGCTGCGTTTGTGCAGCACAAATTTTTGTTTGTGCCGCTATCATTTTAATGACGTTAGTAAATGTTTCCAGAGGTCATAAAAGGTCAACCGGTCCTCCCGTATTCCTCAATCAGACAAAATCAATTAACTCGATTACATTTGTGCTGCAAAAATGGTTGTTTGTGCTGCTTTTGCTTTGACCCTATTCTAATGAAAGTTTAGAGGTCAAATGGTCAATCATTACCTAAGCCTAAAAAACAATGGTGTCAAAGGTTTGTGCAGAAAAAAAATTGTTTTTGCTGCCATCATTTTAAAGATATTAAAAATGTTCCCAGAGGTCATCAGAGGTCAACCTCCCAAAAAATGTGCACACATTTAGGAAATCAAACTTTGTTGGCGTCAATCGGCTCAGCTCCATTTGTGCAGCACAGATTTTTGTTTTGTGCTGTTTTTGCTTTGAAGATATTTATGATGACCTCTGATGACCTCTGATGCTTTAAGCTGCTGCACATCTGGGGTGGTTGAATCGCGCGTTACAAGAATCGGCTCCCGACGGCGAGTTTATGCCGCATCGGGTTTTTGAAGAACTCCTGACCTTTTGACAATTCAGGTGCAATCGGGAGAATAAACCGTCTGCTGCTGCACACCTGGGAGGAAAAAAGAAGAAAAAAGCTTTTCTTTGAACATGAGATTATTCTTCCCCCAGTTTCTCAGTGCAGGTTTGCCTCAAGCGTCGGACTGAGACGTTGGCTGACACAAATGTGCCAAACTTCACACCATAATTAGCCGTCTGAGCGAACGCCTGACCCGCAGCCACACATGACGCTACTCGACCAAGTCCCAGATCTTAGATCAGGGTGCCCTTTCACTGCCTGAAAGGAAAAAAAAAAAGAACCTTAAACTTAAAGCTGTGTAAATTAAAAGGCGCCCTGTTACTCAATAGCTGGATGAAAAAAGAAACGTAATGTGTGACACATTTTTGTCAAAACACAAACAGCAAAATATTCCTAAGCTGCAGTTATGTGACTTTTATAAAATATATGTATTTTTTTTACATACACATATCTGGTTTGAACTGTAACTACACACCCAAGAAAGCAGACTTTGACCGCAGAATCTGCTTTTGTCTTTCTTTTTCTTTTTTTCTTTTTTTTTATCTCAACACTATTCTGCATCCAGAGGGTAAATGGATCTTCTGACCCGAAGTGTTTCACTGCTGACATATTGTGTGTTTTCAGTGGATGGAGGCCAGGCAGGCAGATCAGGGCTTGGATCAGAGGAGAAAAAAAAAATAAATATAAATATATATATATATATATCTGCCTCTATATGCCAAACTAAATCAGCCACAGATAGAGAGGAGATTAACTAAAAAATACTTTTCCTTCATGTGTCCAAGCAGAAACCTCAGTCATCCAGACGTTTCCTGTCACAGCGGCGACTTCATTACAGTATTTCACAAAAAGAGACCCACTACCAAATTCTAAAAATGCAGATGTTCATTGTTAGCCTCATGACCATTTTGAAAATTGATCCAAAAGAATTTGAATGGAAGAAAGAAAACAATCAAATTTAAGCACTTAAATGCGTTGATTTCATACGTTTTCGGAGCGGCTCCAGCTCCCCGTGTCCTGGACCCGCCGGCCGTCTCTGTTGACTCAGCGCTTCACTTTGTTTTCACGAGCCTTTATCTGCTCGGATCCGACCCTCCGACACGAGCAGAATGCAGCTAGCGGAGCGTGGAGCAGCATCCATGTGCTCTCTCTCCCCAGATTACTCTCCTCAGAGCCGACACAGACTTTGTTTTGTTCTTTTTTAAATTATTTTCTGGTATTTGTGCAGAGCAGATACAGAAAGGTAAAGGTTGAAAGGAAGTCATACAGCGAAGGCAGAGTGCCGGAACAATAGAGGGATAAAGCACTTTGGGATTTGAATAGATTAAAACCTCTTTAAGGTGGATATAAGGTAGATTAATGCTGATAAAATGCTCAATCTGTGTTTTATTAAACAAGCGCAAAGTGTAATGCGGCTTCACGTGTCACACGGACGGCCATTTTGAACTTTACAGTGGCCTCGTCAGACTCCTTCACTGACTCTAATGCAGCAAGAAACAAATGAAATAAATAAAACATTGTTTTCTAACACTGGATCGGCATTCACATTCTGAAAAATAGTTGCTCATAAACTCAAAACAGATTCAATAAACTTCATTATACAGATCCAGACGGTCGTTAAATAAGTCTTACAACGGACGACGAGGCCGTTTCCTTTATTTTCTTCATGTGGTGTTGAAAAATAAAACCCATTTATGTAACCAAAGTCTTACCTGTTCAGTAATTTCATAAACACCTTATATTAGCATTCAGATCAGAGACTCGTCGCGTTTGTCGACTTCGAACATTTCCCAACTGTAACTGGCTCTCATTGTGGCTAATGTTTGATTTTCGAACAGCATCGTATTGATTCAAATCCACAGCCTGCACTTGAATTGGACCTGTTTGTTTCGTCAAAGCTCATTTCGTGTCAGCGAGGGACCAACGGCATCCCTGCAGGCGCCATCAGTTCAAAACGATGAGGCGTTTCTGCGAACGCATGACGGAGCGAGCGCAAACGTTAAACACATCCAAGTACTTGGTGTTTGTTGTTGACGTGTGTAGTAGCGTTTCACTTCCTGCTATTTATGTGTTTGCTCGCGTAATTGAGAAAAAGAAGGGCAAATGAAAACCTGACTGCTGTTACTTGAAAAGTTTATGGGACATTTCAAACATTATGGTGACTTTTTAAGTAATGAGGACTCTGGTTGTTTTTACAACCTTCTTCTTCTTCTTCTTCTTCTCTGTCCTGACTCATGTTTAGTGACGTCTTTTGATGAAACCAGGATGGCAGAGATCCTGAGGATTGAAATGAATCCCCTGCTTTGTGGTGGATCTCAACACGACACAGAAGAGAGAGACGGCGAATCTAATTCCTGCTCGCATAACCGCGACAAATAAATGGCGCGTTTTGGATTTTAAAGGCGTAAATGTCGTGGTGAAAAACCGCACAATTAAACTGAGAGAGCGTCTTGGAGCGCACGTGAAATAAAGCCGAGTGACCCGACTCTGACTGTGAAGCTGCACCTTTGCTGGTTTCTGTGCCTCGAAATGAGGGTTTAAAGGGCCAGTGCAGAGTTTTCGAAGTGGGACTCTATTCAAAGGCTCTAAGCAGTCGTTCGCCTGTCTGCATTGCAGAACTGGCCTGGCAGTAGCTGCAAATGTTATTCGCTGTAAATTCAGACAGTTTGGTGTTAAAGTAATGGGCAGTGGGAAAGAAGCCAAAATGAAAGACAGTTTGAAAAGAAAAGTAAGGAAGTGAAATAATCAGTAACATTCCTGATGCGTAGGGCTCATCTCTGTTTCTTTCCGTCAGCGGCTGCTGTTTTGATTTAGAAATAAAGTTGGCCTGCCATGTTTCCGCTGCGTCCAGTGTGATCGCCGTGCTCTGTTGTAAGCTCACACCTGTTTCTAATCCAGAACTCACCTCTAGCATAAACTTACTTGTCCGCTGTTCTTTGTCGGATCCTGCTGTTAGCAGCAATTAGTATCAACATGTGGTTGGTAGATCCAGTTCTCCAACTTATCTACAAAGTCCATTCAAAGCACAGCCTGCCTGCCTCATGTGTGCCTTTAGTCCTTCTATAACACATGACAAATAATACTTTTATTACATGCAAACAACATTTTGCATGCTTCTTTTTTTTTTGCTTCTGTGTTTCCAGAAAACTTTAATGGCTGCCACAAGAGGGCGCAAAAGCTACATGTTCCACCTCGTTTCAGAAAAATTAAAATGTCCTGTCTTTATCTGTATTTGTTACATAGTTTGTAACTTAAACTATAACTATTGGATATGAATAGAATAAACTAACGGACCACAGACTGTTACCAGGGGAATGATGACGTCAACCCATTAGCAACAAAATGAAACCAGACAATTAGCAACCAGAAGACGTTCATCAGCGGCTCGGAAAAACAGAAGAAGAAAAAAAAGAAACTTTTGGAAGGAGGAAAGGAAAACAGCCAAAAGATAAAAACCTCAGATTTGTTGTCGACGTGGACAGGAGAAGTGGAGATGTAATGATTTGTTCACGCCGTTAGCAAGTTACACAAGCAAGTAAATTACTGTTAATTATCTGGCTATGATTCGTTTGTCATCAAATCACATATTTTAGGTTTGCTTAATTTTGTTTAAAAATATATTTCAAAATGAATATGTTGCTTGGGAGTGAACATTTTGTGCTGCCATGACACTGACCGACTGTTTTCAGACTGTTTTCTGGCGAAACATTTTTACAAGCACTCAAAATCCACGTTATTCAGTGAAATATTTGTTTTCTTTTAGTTATTTTTTCATCAGGTTAATTCACATCATGATGCGTCATTTTAACTGTTTTGTTTGTAAACACATGGTGTAGTGCGCCATCAACCGAGTTAGGAATCAAAGCCTGAAATGTTAGGGCTCGCCCGCAAAGCCGCATGTTTCTCGTGGGACGATAAACGGCGGAGCACCGCCTCCAACATCTATTTCTCTTTGTGACGACCTGCTCAGTGCAGACTGACGGTTCATGAAATAGTGTCAGCATAAAATGCTATTATAGTTTTCGAGGTTTCGGTTACCATCGTTTCTCCCTCCGGAACGAACAAATGTGGATTCCCACAAAACGACGACACAGAGGACATTTTTCTGCAGGTAAAACTTTCACTGTTTGGGACCTTTAAACCAAACTTTCATTTAATCTCCAAGTTAGATTGCACTGTTTCTTCTTCTCCTATTTTAGGGCGCACTTGTGTAACCCAATGTCTAGACACCATCATTTAGGGTAAAATGTATACTCTTTTTTTTCTTATATAAAGTGAAAAAAAAACAAACATATCCAGCAGAAAGTCAAAACAGAATAAATGTGTCTCCATTATGTAAGAAACAGTGAGATTCCAGAAATGATGTCATTTCCTTTGCTTTCCTGTCCTACTTATGCTGCAGATCTTCACATTGTATAGTTTTCCAAAAGAAACTGTCGAAATATTTATATTTTCATTCAACAGTAAGATCGTTTGTTCCTTTTACTGCCGCCTCTCTGCTCTCTCTCGTCCCTCCGTTTCACCTCAGCACTTTTCATTTTTTTTCTTTTTCTCCCCTCATGTCCCCCTTGGCTGAGTCGCCGGCTGACATATGAGTTTGGTCAGAGGTTATGTGGTTGTAATTAGGAGGGCCGTGCCGCAGCGATAGACCCCGTTTCCTGTTTCCAGACTGCAACAAACCGTCTTGCGGCCCAGTCAGCCCTGAAAACAGCTGTCAGCCCCCGGGGCCAGCTCTTCAAACTCATAAACTTAAATAAAACTGTCTTTTATAGTCTCATAACTCGTACTGTAAGGTTTCCCACCGACAACCCAGCTCGCCGCTCCCTCGTTTCCCTTTCTTGCTGGGTCAGTTGCATAACTGCAGCACTGCCCAGTGGAATCCTCTGGCGTCTCACTGACACTGACCGAGCGCCGAGTTCAGTCCGAAGACCTTCATTTGTCTGGAAGAAGGAATTAAAAGCACGCACACTATGCGGCTCATGCGTGAAGCAAAAATGCAAATGCTTTATTTTGAATGTTGTGGTGCCTTTTCTAGTCACTTCTTTTTTTTTTTTTTAAAGGAAATAGCTGAAAAGTATAAATACAACAACAGCATTGCTAAGTTTGCCTCTGATGCCTTGTTGTTTCCAGACAAGTCTGACTACAGCCACTAGCATAGCAGCAGATAGCATCTGTTGTTATTCCTATTTGGGCTTGAAATAAACATCATCTCAGTCTAAATTCCTCTTTTTCTTCTTCCTGAACAATTTGTAGCATTATGTCTTCATGTCAGTGGCACGCCCCCTGCCCCTCCTTTTTTTAATTTTTACTCAAATTAAATATAATTTAATTACCTGTTAATGGTGTCATAGCACAGCAGGAAGGCCGCAGTTTCGGCTCGCAGCGATTGTTTGGGTGTTTCCAAAGACATTTCCCGGTTCTTCGCCTCGCGGTTTGGGAGCAGCCGAGCGGCCATTTCTGCTCTCCGTAGCGCGCGCGTGTGGCAAGTGACGTCATAAAAGAAAATGTTTAAGTTTTAATTGGGTTTTAATTTGGGTTTTTTTTTTTGGAGATTTTTTTTTTTTTTTCTCGGAGGCAGCAGTCGGAGGATTCATTTTGCACACCTCGCTGCGTTTCGTTTCTCTCTCTTTAGTTCACGTTGCTTAAATCGATGTAAAGAAAACTGAGAAAACGCTCTTTCTGTCGCTCAGAGCTGAGGTCGAGGTTTAAAGGGCACCACTTGGTCTCGGTATGAACCCTTTTGCGAGCCACTCGTGATATAGTCATTTTTCTGACTCAGTGGAAGAAGGAAGGCTGTCCTCTGTGACCCTACGTGTTTTGTACTTCCTGACTAGATCTTATCACCATGGCAACTCTCTAAAAAAAAAAAATCTCTCAATTATGTTTCGAAGTGAACTTTATCATCTTATGAAGGCTGATCGGGTATCAAGCACCTGCATGATCTCCTCTGGTTCATTCAGTCAAGAGCCTGAATGAAGTTCAGAGGGCGTTCTTCTCAGTTTTAGTCTTTTTCCAGCCGGCAGGATGTTTTCTGGACGATCATGTTGTGCGACGACCCCATCAAAGCAGCTATTTGTGGAAGAAAGAGGGGGGAGGATAAGATGATGGAAAAATTCAGCAGTCTAACAGAGCCAGTTTAATGGCTTGACAGCCTTTGCTACAAGAGACCTTAAGTATTTCTTCTTTTTTGTTTGGAGTGATTCCAAAAGAGTTTTGTATTTCAGTCTCTGAACAGGATGTACTTTGGCTAGACCGTCTCTATACACTGGCAGCGGAAATGCAGAGTGAAAAACACGCCGGTGTTCACGAGTGTTTACATTTGAAAGATAACAGGGACGTTGTGGAGATTCGTCTCACTTTTACACATCCTCGCTTTCTGTACACTGGGTTTTACATTTCTTGTGTGCTTTTTTGCATTTATACCGAAGAGTTCAAACTGTTTCATTCACTGCAGCTGGTGGTGAGAACTGAAATCCCTTCAGCTGATAGACTGTTTCTGCTCTCGTGTGCGCTGATGTACCGAAAAACACTTCCCTGTTTCTAAACGTGGGGAAACACGGGGAGTTTTGTTCTTTTTTTTGTTTGTTTTTTTTTGGACTTCATGTCCCTCCAAGTCTTTGAATTATACGTGCGTCTTTTGATGCGTTGAAAGCTGCGTGTCTGTTGTGGTCAAAAGTGAGGAATTTGTCGTTTTCAGACGCATCACGGCGCCGTGCTAATCTCGCTTTGAAGCGATCGTCTTTCTCGTTTCTTTTTTTCTTCTAACACGAGTGCCTCAAGTGGTCGAATAACTATGAGCTAACGCCCAAAACTGAAAAAGTTCAGACTCGACTTTGACTTGCGACCTGACATGAACTCCTGAGTCTGGGGTTCAAGGTGGCGTCAGATTTCAGGTTTGGTGCCAGAAACATCGATTTTGTTGTTGTATTTTTGCATAAAATCCACAATTCAATCAGGGCTGTAGCTGGCAATTATTTTACTGATCCGTTATCCCAGTGGTTCCCTAAGTGTGGGGACCACTGTTTATTGATTAATCTGGTAAAAAAAATAAAAAAATAAAAAGGGCACATTCTGCAGATTTTTTGTTTAATCGCTTATTTTACACAATTCTTAAAATACATTATGTTTTTATCAATTTAGAGCATGATGGGAGGTGTACATACTGTCTGTATGCCCCAATTAACAGCTTGCGCTTAGTTGATTACTAAATTAGTTGACGATTATTTTAGTAATCGATTAATCGTATCAGCCCTGAATTCAATACTAAGTCAAAGAGGGCATTTAAGTCCAAAAGATCATCAAGCGCAACATAATGGAGAAGAAAAAAGCTTTGTGCAAGCCTTCACAGGTAACCAGTTGTGAAGTATTTGCTGGCGGTGGCTGTTCCAACTAAATTCAGGTCAATTTGCTGAACGTTTGATGTGAAAAGAGTCCCTGACAATCTCAAGACTCCCCTGTAGGGATTTCCCTGGACTGCGCCGGTCGCTATCAAGCTGCATGTCTCCACTTGCAGCAAAACGAGCTGAGCTGAGTTTGATCCGGAGGCCTGCGAGGAAAGAGGTTTGCGGAACCAAACGCGGGATCAGAACACGACATCGGTTTTCTGCTGAACGAGGTCGTCAGAATGGCATCTCTGGAGAAAGAAACTCTTTGTGCCGATAAAATGAAAGGCTCGTTTTCAGCTGGAGAAGTTCTGTTTTGACTTTTTGTAAAAGTTTGGCGCAGGCCGAACCCCTCGCAGGAGAAACCCAGCATCAAGCAAGACGTGAAACGTAACAGTGGATTGGTTGCAGTCTGGATTGGTTGCAGTCTGGATTGGTTGCAGTCTGGATTGGTTGCAGTCTGGATTGCTCTGCTCGCTCTGGGACGCTGCAGCTCGCAGCTCTGCTGCTTAACGTTTCCACCTGAAATCAAAAGTGAATGAAAAGCTGAACGTGAACCGTAAACTAACCATTCCGACAACATGATTGATTCATTGTGGATCCACCTAACAGACCCAGGACGGCTCTCTGTCGGGAAGCCAAAGTCGAACCTTTGAGTTGAATCCAGTCGAAACACTTTGGGAGAAATCTGAAGTGATGCAGGGAAGTCCCCCGAACATCTGGCAAATGAAGAGGCTGCTGCATGAAAGAGAAGTCGAATGTTTTACTGCCACAGAGGCGAGTGGAGAATTATGTAAAGTACCTACATCAAGATACAAGCTGCATCAAGTCAGATGTGCCTCCTGCCCCAATTAAGCGCGGCAACATCTGTCGAAAACGCGTTTCCCTTTTGTTGCTGTTGTCGTCTGGGACCGCAGAGGAGCAGGAACCGCAAACAACCAGGAGACGCTTCACACTTATTACCTAAACAAGTTGCTTTTTTTTTTTTTTTTTAAACATCATTTTAAGGTGTTGTAATTTTCATTCTCTCATTAAACAACTGCAGATTGCAGTTTTTTGGACACAAAAACATTCCAGATTTGCATTTTCACAAATGTAAGCGAGGCTGAACTATCCGTCGCTGACCTTTCATTTCTTTAATACGGCGCCCCCAAGAGGAGGGGGGGGTTTTTTTTTTTTTTTTTTTTTTTTGCGCTGCCTCGCAAAACGTTTGCACTGATCGGTTCATCAATGTGAGTTTTGCACAATGATGAACTGAAGGGAAGGAGAGGGGAAAAGAAAAAAAACCCGGATCCAAACTACTTGGACCATTTCTGAGTCAAAGTAAAAAAATTTCCCCATGTCCTGCAGGGGGCTGCTTCCATACTCCATACGTTAGGGCGTTATTACATTTTTTTTTAAAAAATGCTGCAGTTTTGATGTGTTTGTTGGGTTTTCATGCAAGAGGGCAACATACAACACTTACACGACGGGAATCAGAATTTGGCTCATGTGATTGGTAATAATTGACAAAATGGAAATAAAAACTTCTTCAGTTGAATCAGGGCAACATGTCCAGCGTCATGAGTCAAATGTTAGTCTCTCAAGCAGGAATGAACCCAGAAACACTTCACAATGACTCGTTTATTTTCAATTAAGTCTGAGAATTTAAGGAAATAGCCCAAATTTACAGCTGTGCTATTCCACAAATAACCTATTTAACAAAAGAGAACAAACCTTTCCTGCTTTAGAACTCCAAAAATGATTTCTGCCTGCTAAATGCCACAATAATGAGCATGAAATGCTTTTAGAGATTATTTTCATCACTTCCCCCCCCCCCCCCCCCAGATTCACAGATTAGCGTATGTTGATTAAACAGTACGATTTGGGCCAAATCTTTGGGATTTTCTTCCACAAACGTCTCACAGATTGCAGGAACTTTGTCCCAGATCTCCGGGCTGAATCGGTGTAACTGAATCAGGTTCACAGACCGCTCTGCTCACTCAGACGTTTTCTGCTCTGCACACTGAGCTGTTTGTGATCAAACTTGCACACTGTGTTTTTCAGAAATTGGAAGCAATATGGATATATTTCTTCATATCCAGCATGAAGTAAATCCCCAACGTAACCCATTGGGAAACATGTATATAATGATGTGGAAAACGTATTTTGGTAACTTTCTTCAGTTGTCTGTTTGTAGATCTGACTGCCGTCAGGAAAAGAAAAAGGACGAAGCTGAGGCGTTGCATCAGTGTTGCGTTTTATTTTCTCTCGCTGCTTCTGCACCTTTTCCGACTTCCGTCCTCCTGCAGCTCTCAGTGCCCTCCGATTCACCTCACAAACAAGCATCATTATCTGTTCTCACAGTGGAGGCGATGAAGCCGCTTCCCTTCCATCCTCGGCCCGATTGCATCGCCGCACTGCTTCCGCTGTGACACGGATAATGCTGGATGCCTTCAGATCCTGAGCCGTCTTCAAGCCTCGCTCGTACAGTTTTCCTTCCCTCTCTGCAGCGGCTCGCCGTTTTCTGTCCAAAGAAAGCTTTTCTTCTTTCTGAACTTGTTTGGCTTCACGAGGAAATTCAAATCTGCCTTCGCGTCGCCCTGAGATAAAGTGTTTAGTTTTATACGTCTTGGTAATTTGAAACTGACATTTGCAGTGAGGTATTTTTGAAAATTTGCACATTTTTTTTCATTACTGAGATTGGCTCAGTATGGCGATAAGCCATTATAATCAGATTGCTGGTAATCCAGCATGGAGTCTTCACTTATCGCTTTTCTAAATGGACGTTCATCTCAAATCTTGCCATTCTGTGTTTGGATAGGAAGCACTTCCGACCAAAACCAAGTTGAGACAATCTGGACTAGGTGAGATTTAGAGACTTCCAGTCTTCCTCCAACTCCTCTGCTGCGCGTGTTGGAACGGCCTCCGTCATTCTGGGCTGACGGAGCAGGAAAAACGCCGAGTGTCGTTTCCCCCTTGCAGAGCTTCGCAGATCTCCTCTGACAGTCTGAAGTATTTACAGCGCCGCAGCGCGTTCCCCTCCAGCGAGGCGTCCTTGTTGGACGCCGTCGCCAACGGGAGCGATGCGGCCCAAGCAGACGGAGCCGCAGGCTCGTCCGCTGTCTCCGAGATGTTTGAACGGGGAAGAAGTGGCTCGTTTGCGGGGTTGACCTCGAACGCGATCTCCCCTCGTGGCCTTCGGGAGCCAAAAAGCGTCAAGGACCTTCGCAGCAGAAGCGCGGAACAAACTCGCTCCTTTGCAAAACGATTTCACCCGAGATCCTGACAGAAGAGGCACCTGCTTTGATGCGGAACAGATGAAATTATGCAATATTTATTTATTTGCCTGTGTGCAGTGACACAATACAAGATGACCTTATAAAGAGGACAAGTGTTTACAAATAGTTTACAGCCTCGACAGCATGAGTGATTACAAATCTGTCTGCCATTACAGACAGAAAATATACAAATATGTACATTAAACTGCTCTGCAGTTTGGAGTCTGTCCAGCAAGAACACAAGGCGTTTCTTTAGTAAATCCCTGATGGATGCTTGGATTAGAACACACAGCAGATTTGTTGTTCATTTTTCTAATGTTCACTTCACTAACATAATAATAAAAAAATAATACAGGTTTACATGTGAAAGAAAAGCAACAGTTAGTGATGATTTTTGTGGATTTTACTAAATAAATGTACAATTAATGTTGAAAAAGTTATTGGTTTGTGATGAAGCTTGACCTAATTTTGAATGTTTTCATGTTCAGTTGATGGGTCAGGTCTTTGTAACAGCAGCAATTAACTTAGCAATGGAACAAATGAGGTTCACAATATTGTGATACTGTGATTGCTGAAAATGTCTGCTTTTTTTTTTTGTTTTTACAAGATTACATTCAGCCACACCTCTTTTCATTTTCTTTATAATTAACACAGCACTCTGAGAAGACAAGCAAACAGAAAAATACTTCTGGCCTGTCAGACTGGAGTAGGGTTAGGGTTGGGGTTGGGGTCGGGGTTAGGGTTAGGGTTAGGGAAGAACCTTTTTAAAATCTGGGTCAGACAAAAGTTTACTTATGAGCAATAAGCAGAGACGTCTGACAGTCAAACGTACAAAATGGAGGACTGCCTGCATGGGAATTGGAAAGAAGTACTGCAGCAGTGTTCGCACTATACTTGTTTGTACCGCTAAGTCAGGGTCAAGTTACTTTAAAGGGGTTTATTTATCGTTCTTGCTTCAGATCTCTTTGATATTTATCATCATTACTGCTTTACGCGGAACGATTTATCAAAGGAGTGCACATCTTTTATTCAGGGTGAGAAAAACCCCTGGAAAAAGAATGCACTCAGTTCATTTCTGATGTGAAAGAAAACAAGCTGACAAAATTCAGAGAAACTGATTTGATTTCATTTGGCGTAACGTGTGCAGTCCAAAGTTTTTAAAAACACGGAGAGATGATGTTGGGATTTGAACAGGACCATGTTGGAGTCTTCTTTTGATGGCCAAAAAGTTAATAGCTAATAACTCTATCTAATGGCTAGCTATGAAAGCTAATAGCTAATTAAGATAATATCTAATAATTAAGTTAATAGCTAATGAATATAGCCAATAGCTAACTAATAAAGTTAATGGCTAATAACTATTGCTAGTAGCTAACAACTGGCACTAATGGCTAATAATCAAATGAATAGCTCATAACTGAAGATAATAGCTAATAACTATAGTTGATCCACAAGAGATGGCCCTATAGATATTTTAGAGTTGGTCTGATTGCATTTAAACACATTTTTCTTCCATAAAGCCTGTGAGAAGGATTTCAGAGGGAATTATTAGCGTCGCAAAGCACAGGAAGCATGACCTAATTTGTACAAAAACGCAGTTCAAGAACAACAACAAAAAAACAGATTTCTCTGTTTCCTTTCTCAAATACTACTTTTTTATTGTTCCTCTTTATTTCGGTTTTTTTGATTTTTTTTCGTTCAGCCTCTATTTATGAAAGCAGCACAGTTCCACTCACTGGTGGAAGGAATATTCAATAGCACCACTTGTACAATGTTCTCTACCACAAGACGTTGTGGTAGAGAACATTGAGAGGATTGAGAGAATTGAAAAAAGTGAATAACCGAACATGGACGCTCTGCCAATCCCGATTTCACTTCCAGTCTCACTGGATGCCCGGCGCCACCAGGTATCCATTGAACGTGATGTAAACATCCACATCGTCGCTGTAGATGGCGTTCTCGCGCTCCCTCTTGTAGAGGCGGACCCACACCTCGTCGTTCAGGGCCAGGTCCAGCATGACGCTCTGGCTCTGCATGATGGACCGCTCGCTGGGCTGCGCGTACAGGATCACCTTCTCCTTGTCGTTGTGCATGAGGTGCAGGTAGGTCTCCTTGAAGTTCCAGGTGTGGATGTTGACGTTGAAGAAGTAGATCCCCGGCACGTAGCAGTAGAACTTTCCCTTGAACATGTTGAAGTGCTCGTGGAGGTTGACGAACACCGTGTCGAAGACCAGCGCCTGGTAGTACTCCACGCTGTGCAGGGACTTGCGGCGTCCGACGGAGAACGAAGAGTGCGGGATCTTGCAGGCATCGCCGGGGGCGCCCGCCTGGCCTTTGCTGCCCTTTGGGCCCAGGGGTCCTCGCTGCCCGGCGGGCCCTTCCAGACCCGGCTTCCCGGGCGTGCCTTTGTCTCCTCGGTCGCCTTTGTCACCTGCAGACACGGGAGCAGGGGGAAGTTTGATGGAGGCATTTGGTATCTACATAAAAGACAATGCACATAGTCATGATCGCTGTGCATATGCTAGGTTCTGGTTTGTTTTGAGTTGTTTTTGACGTTTGGTTATTCTGTGTTCCTCAGTTTCTTTCTTTGAAGAGACCAGTCTTGTTTCTGTTCCACTCTAATATAATCCTTCTTGGTGTTTCTGTTTATTTTTGTCTCTAGTTATTCCTAGCTACTCCAGTTTAATTATGTTTCTTTTGTTAGATTAATTTTCTAATCCTCAGTGTGTCTCTTCCTCTTCCTCTTCCTCCCTCCCCTCACACCTGCAGCCAGTTTGCCAATCAGTCCAGGTCTTTTGTTCATCATTCAAAAAATGAGCCGGTCAATGTTTTTCTTAGCCAAATGTATTTATTCGTCTTTAGGTTTAATTTAGACTATTCCTTAATTTCTCCTGAATTGATGTTTATGTCAGTGATGTGTTCAGTTCACTTCACACAGAGCACAAAGTGATGAAAGCACCAAGGCCTCTTTACAAATAACATGTTGGTGATGCAAATACAGGCGTACGCTTCAGCGCTTTTAATAAATCAACATCCAGGGCTTCTCTGAATCGTTTTTTTTTTTGTTTTTTTTTTTGATGCATTTCCCTTCGATAGAAATTGTCAAAAGTTGTAAAGATTACTGGACCGCCTGATTGTTTACCAAGAATCATTGAACTGTGGTTGATTTTAAAAGTGGTTCCTGGTCGTTTCTATCAATGGAGCGTCTAATTTCCCCTTCAACAGCACGTCTCGTATCTCATTCCCACTTACCCGTGAATGCATCGTTACGGTCGGCTGCGTGAATGCTCTTCTGATTAAGCACTACTACACCGAGGCACACAGCCTTCTGCTTTATGCCGAAGAAGTGATTAAAGCAAAGCAGCGCAGCGATACGACGGGGCCGTTGTACACAGAAAGAAAGAGGAGTCAGTTTCACACTGAAAAGTTGGAAATTTTGAGATCAATCTCTGAAATTTTCTCGTAAAAACAAGAAAATTTCTCAATTTGAAAAGTCAAAAAATTTGCTTGAAAAAAAAAATTTGGAGATTAAACTCAGAGATTTTTGAGGAAAAAAAAAACGGGAAAATTCTAGCAAATTCGCAACTTTTCAATCTCTGACATTTCCATATTTTAATTAATTTCAAAATATTCTAGATTTTTCCAGCAATTTTTTTTTTTTTTTTTTTTTGGACTTTACAAACTCAGAAGTTTCTTAGTTCTTCTTTCTAGAAAATTTCTGAGATACCAGAGCAGAGATTTACTGCTCTCCCTATTGTCTATGCAAAGGCCCGAATATGTCGTCATAGAAATGAAACACTTGCAGAGACACGGGCATTAAAACGTCCCAGTGAAGCACCATACATCTTCTGCATTTCTTCCTTCATGGAAGAAATTAGGAATTAGGAATCAGAAGAAAAGCAAAATCCCTAAATTTCTCTCTGATCTTCAAGCCTCTTCCTACACCAAACGCCGTGACCCGGGAAGCGAGCTGGACCTGCGGTACCTTTGAGAATGGTCATGTTGATGACAGTTCTGACTTCAGGCATTTGGTACTGAGCGGTGGTGGCCGGCGGATCCAGCTGGTCGCAGCATCGCCTGCAGAGCCGAGACGGCGATCTGGGCGAAGAGGAGACGCAGCACACCAAGGCGAGGAGGAACAGCAGGCTGGAGCTGGCAGTCAACATGGCTGCCATCACCTGAGGAGGCAGGACAGAAAAACCAAAAAAAAAAAAAAAAACATACTCATTGAACTATGCTGGAAAAATATTATAAAATGTTCTCTTTTTTTAACAATATATATATATTTTCCATCCAAAGTCTGGAACATCAAGTGAAAGCTAAAACCACGATTTTCTTTGTTGGTCTGACTGTGTTAGAGTTTTTATTTGATTTTTTTTTTTTTTTTTTTTTTTTCGTTCCTGTGGATTTCTGGTCAAATGTGCAAATGCTTCTTTAACACCAAGAATATCCTCCCCCGAAAGTAATTCTCACACATGACTGCCAAACTTTATGAATCTGGCCATAACTCTTCTAGCTTAATGGGGCCCTGGAACGCGCTGCACATCCGAGACACGCAGGACGAAGCGAGTGCTGCATTTACTGCGATTTCTCCAGGGATTCAGACTCGCAAACATAAAAACCGGAGCAAATCCTACAAACCTCCCCGTGGCCGATTTCCCATTCTTGGCCGTTTGGAGGCGTTGGACCAAAAACACATGAGGCGAACTTCGAGACTAGAAATGAGGAAACACCGCAGTAATGCTTTCAGATTGCAGTCAATGCAAACAAACGAACAAACAAACAAAAAAAAGTATGCATTTGATCCTTTTTATTTGCTTTCACAAATATTTCCTGGGGAAATGTGTGCGCCTTCTAAGCCCACAGATTTCTGTGCATGATTTCCCTGAATCACCTCAGAGATTTGCTTGAAAATGTGACAAAGTAGCAGCGCTTCCCTGCGCAGGGATTGCAAATATGGGTCAAAGCGCATAACAATAAACGGAATTATATCCATCAGAACAAATCCAGCCACCTAATCTGCGTACTGACTTTATATTTCAGAAATGTCCAGAGATGTGGTAGAATCACTTGTCATCTTTCTTTCATGTAATGGAATGAAATGGAGGAGCTGCAGAGCCATTAGTCGTTCTCAACGTTTTACATTTTATGGATGAATGAGAGCTGTTGTTGTTAAAGGAGCAGAATTACATTAAATAAACTTTTTTTTTTTAAGCTTTACATCATATTATAATGTTATTCTCTCATCAAAAACATGCCTGGAGTGGTGATTTGATTCTTTCATGCATGTTTGTAAGAACCATTAATCTCCCTTGGCAACCACTCAGCTGTGTAAACCGCCCGACCGGACCTAGCCCCGCCTTCGAGAGGCAGCTCCTCCCCTGAACTGCAGCTCAAACGTTTTCTCTGTTACAGAGCGACTCTCCCCTGCGACTTGCAGCAGCCGCAATTGTGCGGTGTCTCTTTCAGATACTCTGGTATCGTTGATGATGTCACAAGTGTGCGCCGCTGCTTCTCTGTAGAGAGTGTGGGAGAAACGTGCTACAGATCGACACCTACACCGACACGGACATGTTAGCCGTATTCGTGTCTATGATATTAGCTCCCTAACTCTGGTAACGTGACGTGTTGTTTGGACTCCGCTCATCGTCATGTTTGACAACATATCAGAAGTTCAACCGGGCTTTGTGAGGTTGATGAATGGTGTGTTCCTAGTACCAGTGTGGTTGTAACTTTTTGACCGTCCTGGTGAGTCTGCCGCCTCCTCCCCTCCCGAGCGTTACAGACTTCCCCTCTCGGCTCCTTCAGACTAGCCAGCAGCAATTAGCAAGCCGCTTCAAAGTTCAAAAATCAAATGCCATGTTGGGGAGACATGGAATAAAGTGGCCAGCTCAGCGGAGAACAAACGAACCCTGTGGAAAATCTAATGTATAGAACAAAACTGATTCCGATATGCTTAAAAAAAAAAAAAGATTAATATCGGCTGACACAAATGTCAGTGCTGACATATTGTGCGCGGCTAGTTATCGTCGAAGAAATCCTGAAATAGGCTTGAAACTTGGAAGCAGTTTTAACTCCTGCAAGACAAATAAACATCCAAATCATTAAGTTTATTTATTGGATTTATCCGGTTCACGCCGATCACCATAATGTGACCCCACACGCGCTTTTCTGATTAAATTAACAAAGCGAACGAGTGGAAATTTTGGACATAAAAGCCTGATTGCATCACTGTGTTCATTGACTTTTCTCTTCCCTTCATTGCATGTTATTTCTCTGTGTCCAGTGTTACTTTATCGCTGTCTTTGAATCTCTCCTCCTCCTCCTCCTCCTCCTCCTCCTCCTCCTCCTCCTTTCTTCCACCTCTTTCTCCAACATTTGCGGGACGTGAAAAGCAAGGAAGTAAAATAAAGCGTGATGAGACACAGGAGGGAAATAACAGAGCTCTTCTTGTGTTTTTTTTTCCAACGACGGATGAGCATTAACAATATTTCGGATGACGGATGGGGCTTGACAGAGAGAAAATGAAATGTTTGGAGCTCTGCCTCAACACTTCTACCCGACTTCTGCCAGTAAAACACAACCACTGTGGTTATAATGAGCATCTGTGTCACTGTTAAAAGTCATCCAGCTGTCAAGAGGACGAGCTACTGCTAACCTTTCCAATATATTTATGCTGCTGATTTAAAACTTCTCTTCTTAGTTTTGACATATACCAGAGTATTTATTGTCCTCCTGGTCTGCACAGAGCGCAGCAGATATGGAGTTTTGATATTCTTCAGCTATATTTTTCAAATAGAGCCCCAGCCGGTTGGGACAAATGGTTGGTGTTTTTTCCCCCCCCCCCATCCCGTTTAAAAGAAAGCCTTTCAACTGTCGCCAGATGCTCGCTTAGACATTTGTTGTGAATTGGGGCCACATGAATCGACTGAATTGAACAGCATTCATCAAGAGCAACTGTCACAACAAATGGGGCGAATTGAATTAGCTCGCGTTTACTTCTGTTTTCTTTTTTTCTCGGTTAAACAACCCCCCCCCCAAAAACGTCCTTTAGCTCCTCCACCAAGCGACGATTTCACTTCGGACGAACCAAAGTTTGACAGACGAAGGAAAGTGGAGTCACCGGTTTTCATCAAAACATCTCGTTTGAATATGCGTCACTTTAGCTGGCCTGCATCTTGTCCTAATCTTGACCACATTAATGTCCCTTTACAGCTGCAGCAGGACTGATCGCCGCCTGGGCCCGGAAGCAGAAGGTTTCCATGAAGCAGACGTTCGTGGTCGTTTCACCTCAGACGTTAGAAACCGCGAGCTGCTTGCATTTTCTGGCTGTGAGTCAAAAGACTTATTAACTTGCCGAGTGCAACACACAGAGCCTGGACTGCAGCCTCACTGCTGTAACCAGACTTGACGTTTTAATGAAATACCTCTCCATATCTCCAGATGGGCTGCGAGCGGCTTCCTCATGAAGATGTAGCAGGTGTGTGTTTTTTGTTTTGAGACGGTTTTCCGCAGGAAATTTCACCTCGTGTCAAAAGTAAAGGCACGGAAACGCAAAGCGTTGCACACAGTTACCACATGATCCACAACAGACACTCTCTTGACAAGGCTTGGTCGGTGCTGCATTATGGATATCCAAGAGGCTATGGATATTGTACAAGTGTGCCAGAAGAAGTTACTGGAAACATAACATTATTTGGGTTGTTTTGAGCTCTTCCTGGCGTAAAGAATGTCTCACTGCGATGCAACTTTTGTACAAACCCAACTCCGATGTCTGGCGACGTTTATGACTCTGAAAGGCAAATCAAATCATCTTTGACACTAAAATATCTGGGACCATAGAGCATGAGGGGCTACTGCTGCAGACGGGAAGCGGAGCGCTCTCTTCACAAAAAAAAAATTAAAAAAATGCGGAAAATGGAAACGCATTCTTCCACATATCGGCAGCACAGCGTTCTTACTCCTCCCAGAAATCTCAAGTGAGCGCTCTTACAGGTGTCCTGGTTCTGGTTCTGCTCTGCATCCCCAGAGCCACAGCGAAGCAGCATTCAGCTTCTATGCTCCGCTAATCTAGAACAAACTTCCAGAAAACTGCAAAACAGCTGAAACACTCGAACAAGCCCAGCTGATTTTTGGCTCATAATAACTGGAGCATTGATCAAAACATTTGCTTGGTGGCATTGAACAAAATGTACCGCTCACTGCTTGTTTCATAATGACTTGCTGTACTGTGCTGTCATGACGTAAATCACTTTGGACGGCCTGGTCGCTGAAATGCGCCGTACAAACCCACTTGACCCGCCTCGGTCACTCCGATCTGCATGACCGGGCCTTTCCTAAACCTTGGCAAGAAAATAAAACAGAACACAAACTCATTTAACCGAGCTCTGTCTGCTGCATCGTCGTTGGCTTTGACCCCGCGTCAGAGAGGGGTCAAGTTCAGATCCGTCCACACCCTAAAGCCTAAATTCACTGCACTCAACAGTTACTGCATATTTGAACGACCCTCATTCTGGAGCCCCCTTGCCTTCCCCCAAACAGTCTGCGGACAACTTGTCCAACAGAGTCCCGGCGCGCGCTTCAAGGAAGTGAACACACTCTGCTGGAGCTGAGTCAAGCACATCCAGCAGTTCATTGTGGAAGCCACGTCTACAGCGCCAGAGCATCAATTTGGCATGCAGCGGATCGACCCCGACAGAAAGAGTTACACAACTCCCT
>VMRN01000087.1:626844-662621 GCA_010277015.1 Poeciliopsis turrubarensis | reverse complement strand
CTGCTCAAGTCTGTACACTCTCACAGACACACACACACACAAAACAGTCCTCCCTCCATCATGAAACTCTAGAAGTCAGAAGTTTATCTTCCTGCACACCAGTCACCCCCCCACTGCAGAGGTTTAGGCTGTTGTTCCTCCTTCCAGATGTTCTGTGGAGAGCAGAGAGTGGCACCGACAACCTAAAGAAAGGTGTGTTTAAGTCATTACTCCTCCCTCTCTGCCTTCTGCCTGCACACTGCACTTCTGCACGGTGTGTCTTATGCACTGAATTTGGGTGTTCACACGGCGCTTTCCAAATGCGCTAAAATGCTGAGCTGGATTGCAGATTTTGGACTCGTGCAAGCAGGGATGTCCAAAGTGTGTCCTGGGAACACTTTGAGGCACCTGAAATGATAAGAGTGGCCCCAATTTAAGAACGACACAACACTGGCCAACCAGCACAGAAAGCTGGTAGACCTTTTTAAGCTCTTCTTAAATTATTGCGCTTTGGGTCAAACAGCAAGTGTTCGTCAAGTCTCAGCTGAATGCGATGGCAAGAGGGACCACAAGCGTCCCGATGCTGGCACGGCCATGTAACCCGAGCTCAAAAACAGTCCACCGAAAACTTCTGGAAATTGTACTGCTGAACATGGAAAACATGAGGTTCTTTTCATTTTTGATCTGCGGTGATTCACAGACTAGATGTTTGCTGGTCGGGTAAAAAGGTTCGCAATCAATGTGCACTTTTAATGAACAGTGTTGGTTAAAACAATAGCGTCAGGCTCTTTTATCATTTTCGTGCTGGTGTGAGGAACCGTTGGTGGTTCCCCGATATGGGCGACTTGGGCACCGTCCAGGGCTGCATCTCAGCAGGGGGCGGCACAGCTGGGCGGTTGGCAGGTGAGAGTCAATGATTTCTCAAATATGCATCCAAGAATTAAGGCAACACTCCAGAATAACAATCATAACACGATGTGAAGCTCAAAAAGTCAGTTTTCCGTACTGCTGAAATACAGAATTTTGTCATACTCTTTGATATTTTCTGTTTCTTTTTTTTTTGAGAATTTCTTTCATCTAAAATTGTTACATTTATCTACTGCTTTGTTTGTCACTCTGGATTGCATTTTACGATGTGTGATGGTGCCACCCTGCGTGTTTCCATGTAAGACAAACGAACCGAAGCGAAGTGGAGTGAAGTCCCATTTTCATGCCATCAGCCTGCAGCCAGTTGACTCCGATCTGGTCGACTGAAACGCAGAACATTTGGCTTTTAGACGGCGAGAAAAAACAGCAACAACTACAACAAAAAAAACCCCCAGATAATTACACGCCGATCGCCCCACGCGTTGCCTCGTAAAGTTTATTTGTTGCCAGAAGCTCTTAAACTGCGTTGCTGAATTCCAGCTCCGCGCTTCACTCTGAGTCACGAATGGTTTGTCCACCAGGCTTTCCCATGATTCACTGGCGCTGCTTCCCTTCAGCGTCTTCTGTCGCCTTCAGTCTGATGAAATAATCTGCAAAAACGCAAAGTTTTGACGTAGATTTGGTTTCTTTTGTCTACTTTCTAGTGTGAAATGTTTTGGTTCACTTGGAATAAGATACGACTAAATTATAGGTGACTTTTCAGAAAGATGCAGGAGTTTATTTTAAGTAAAAAAATAAATAAGAAAATCCTTCACTTACAAGACATTTTTCCTTAAGTGAGATAATCTGCTAGTGAAACTGGTGCTGAAAGAATTTATTTGCAGAGCAAAACGACTCTGGAAGGTTTTTTTTTGTTTGTTTGTTTTAAACTTAAACTCACCTGCTTTCCGCTGTGAAACCGAGATTTTCACCCTTTCATTTAGACTCTTTCTGGGTTTTTTCCTGTAAATCCCACAAATTTCCTTTCGTTATTTAAACCCTGATTGCCATATAAATCGAATTGAACCCATCTTGTGTCTCCATTCTCCCGTGAATCACAACCGGCAGCTTTGAGATCTTTTTTTTTTTTTTGTCTGTTCTAAATTCCTCTTTTTCTCAACACTTAGGGCCTTTTTTCTTTCTCCAAACATTTTTTTCCTTTTTCCTCTCCCTCTTTCATGTCCAGTGTTGTCAATTCTGTATATCTATATTTTCAACATTCGTTAAAATGAATAACCTTAAGGGAATCATTTATGTAACGCAGCTTCGCGTTACATAAATGATTCACTTTTGGCTCAGTTTAGCGAGCCACACCCGGGTCTGATTACTGCTTGACCCGCAAGTAAATCGTTTAAATAGAGCCGCGTTTTATTTTCCATTTAACCGGTGGAAAACTGATGGGCAGATTTGATCATCTTAAAACCTTCATGCCAGCGAAAACTCAGCATGACTGAAAACGCTTAAAAGTCTCGTTGTGTTGAACGTTGTTGTTCGTCTCTCCCCAAAAACCACAGACTCTTTCAGTGAGTTATGGGGTAAAGTAGCAGCTTATTCTCCACATGTTACAATAAAACTTTGAATCTGTTTGTATGACGGGTTTGCTTTCCATTTTGTGTCTAACAACTAACAACGATGGTATCAATGAAACTCATTTTATCCCTTTTTAAGGTCATAATTACCTGCACAGAGAGAATGCTGCTACAGACTTATGAATTATAAATGCATGGAAATGTTCTTTTTGTTGTTGTTTTTTTTTTTTTTGTTAGGTCAATTAAAGACAAAGATCTGGAAAAAGTAACTTTCACATTGTCGTTCTTTCAAACTTGTCTGTTTTAGATCGGGGTCAACAGATGATAGGAAAATGAATCTCATAGCCATCAGCAGTGATGGACTCTGGATCGGTTCGGATGTATGACTCAGCACACCGTTACACCACAGCTGCAGGCCTCAGGTCAGGTTTCACTTCCTCCGGCAGCGGATGTAGGTCAAATTAATCAATGCTGTGTTTTGAAGTCAGAAATGATCCCTGTATGCGAAATGTTATATCTGACTCTCGGCATTTCTGGCAGGATCTTTCTTTAACTTGATGTAAGAAGAACCAAAACAAAGACTTCCGGGTTTTACAATTGATCAAAAACGCGTCGCCACAGCAGAAGCAACGCGCTTGACGTTAAGATAGAGCGAGCTCGTTTGAGATGTATTATTTACTGACTTATGTGAGCAGGAATTCATGATTTCTTTGCCAATAAGATCTTCTTACTGCAGCACAAAATGATGGAGTCAAAATGCTGGAGGTCACAGAAAGAGACCAAACTTTAACAAGGACAAAAGGTGTTCAGAAACCAGAACAAACGTCAATTCACTAACGTCAAAAAGTAGCTATCAACGAGCCAAACTCGAATAAATAAAAAAGATCAAATAATAAATAACATGGACATTAACAGAACAACAATAAGTGTCTTGAAAAGGGGTGCAGGAACCTACGCTTTACAAAAGGACAAAAAAGTACAAAATTAGCTAAAGCGACATATAAAACAAAGAAATCAAATTAATAAGTGAACATTAAGGTGAGAAAAAACCCAAAAAACTATGCAGTCAACTATAACAAATACAACTGGTGCATAAAAGTAGTGCAGATTCAGCTGTTCTCAAGAAATTTAAGAAAATAAATGTAACCACTGATTTACTGATGCAATGAGAAAGTTTTGTGGCAGTTGTAGATTTGATATGGGAATGTTTTTGATTAAAAAAATAAAAAATAAAAAAATAGTAATAATAGAGCAATTGAAGTGGCAGAAAAAGTTACATCATTTGGCTTTTGATGTGTCAGCGGTCTCATTCCTGAGGTAGCTTGTCGAGCAATTTTAAAACCCAAACGGAGTCGTTGCGAACGGATAATTCAGTAAGATCTAGCAGATGATTGGAATGCTTTTCTTTTTATTTAAACAAACTCAAATAGCTTAACCAGAGACTGGACTGCCTATACTTTTTGTCATGTCAATGTAAAAGGTTGCAGGATTACAACAAAAAAAAAGAAGTGTTTTTTGTGCATAAAATTGTAAACTAAAAAATGGGAAGTATAAAGAGAAAGCTTTTAGCATGCCTAAACAAAAAAAAACACAAAATGTAAAAAACGCTGTCTTCAAATTTCTGCTTGTTGTTTTTCATTGTTTGTTTTAACAAATTCTTTTGTCCTCTGCGCTCAGATGTTTTCTTTGTGACCTCTGTGCTCTTGAAACACCCTCCTCCCACGTCCTTCTGAGCCTAACCGCGACTCCCAAGATAAATCTGAAGCGCTGTTTGCAGAAACACCCACACAGGCTTCAGCTGTGGAAACCATCATCCGGGGAGAGGATCCCAAGGGAGCGACGGAGAAAAGGATGCACGAAGAGAAAGAGGAAAGAAATAATAATCGAACGTTTTCAAAAGACAAAATTGACTCGCAGTGCTCTGCAAGAGCGTTTGAACGTATTTCAGTTGGAATTGAATCGATAGCAGGGAATGAATTACAATTTATAAAACAAAAACATGAAACCTGCGGTGTACGTTTAGGTTCATGGCCCCGACAGCAATACTTTGCAATAACAGTTGTAATTCTTGTGACTGTATCTAAATTCCTGCACGTCATTTCTTTGCAAAATGAGCCAGGTGTGATAAATGAACATCAGTCGAGAAATCTTTCAACGGATTTAGTTTTTCTTGAACCAGGTCAGTTTTTGATTTTATTTTCTATTTTTTGCACATCAATATTGTTAGTTCCTGTGCCAGCGACATCATGCTGCCATCACCGTGTTTCATCATAAGGACAGTTTATTTAGGGTAACAAACATTGAATTGTATTTGTATTTAGAAAAAGTTCGATTTTGGTCTCATCTGAACTTTTAACCTCTAAATATGTTAGCTCGATTGCTTATTCGCTTTCATCTCATGTCATTGCCCCCCCTGAGTTTTGGATCTGTGTGGCTCCTGGAGTTTTCGTGGGCTTGTTGCCTCGTTTGCACCTGTTCTCACTTGCACCTGTTCTCACTTGCACAATGTTTGTGTGAAGTAAAAAATGCCACCTCGTTTTTTAAAAGTTTTTTTTTTTTTTTTTTTTTTTTTCATTTTATCTTGACTTTTCTTGACGTCCACAGGATTCTGAGGACATGGCAGACCTTCATCCAGGTTCCTGTCGGGTCGTTGCCTGTTTTAATATGCTAAGGATATCTGCAAACAAAATATACGACTTATAGAGACTTTTAAAGTAAGGTCAACTTGTCAAGAAAACCATGTGCCCACTTCTCTCAAAAAGAACTGTGTGTTGGTCTACTGAATCACATCCTAATAAAACACCATGTAGCTCGAGGCTGAAATATGAGACTGATTAAGTGCAAGGATCTGTCATTCTGAATGCTTTTCAGTGGAAAGTGTCATGTGTGGCTGCAGAGACCCATCAGGGGGATTTGGAGGAATCTGGAAAAGTTTGCATTCCCCGGCAATTAAAGAGCAAAGCCACCCTTCATTCGTCATCATCACAGCGTCTGCGATAACAAACGTCCATTTAAAATTACACACACGAGCGAAGACGTGTTTTCTTAACCGTTTGGGGATGAAAACCGGTTGAATGTTGATCTCCTGCCTTCTAAGTTCATGTTTTGCGTCATTCGTTTTGGTGGAGAGGAGACAACAAATGACAATGACCTTTTACTGACCTTTCAGGCTACTGGCATGAAAGAGACTCGACCAAATCTGTCAGATGACTTTATCACCCCATGAAGGAAACTCCCAAAAAATAAAATAAAATAGTCCAAATAGCTTCTGTTCATGTGTTAGAGACTGGATGGAAAGCCAGTCTTCCACTTGTTTTTGCAGGTAATTGTGTTGCGTTTTGTCTTTATCTAAAGAAGAAGATATAAAACTAAAGACGTCTCAGTAGTGAGATGGAAAAGCCTCACAAAAACTTTATATTGCAGCGAAAAATATTTCAGTGTTCAAAATGCAAAATGAATTGACTAGTAAATACAGAGAAAGCGTAGAAGTATTGCGAGGAAATGCAAACGTTTTGGGTAAAAAACTATTTTTCTAAACCCAAATGGCCCACAGGGGGCTCTGCATAGAGAAAATTAGAGTTTGCTGCTTAAAAAGAAAAAAATTGAAAAAGAAAAATAGAAATTCTTACAAGCTGAGATTCTGGTATATTTGGCCGTTTCTGTTTGAGTTTTGAGGTGATAACTGTGTGTGAGAGAAGCGCCACCTGTCGACTCATCTGCTCGATATTGGTGGACGTCCGTCACCAAGTTACCGAGGTTAAAAACCTCACCAGGACAGGATGACGTCCCTCCATCGGGGGGGTCACCTCCTGTCGATATGACAAGGAGCCGTTCGCTTTTGTCAGTCGGAAGAGAGTTAAATATTTCAGGAGCTGTTTTCCCACCTCATCAGTAGGATTTAGTTGCGGCGTTACGAGCTCCTTTTTGTCTTCAGAGAATGCTAAAACTTATGATTTACACTTCACCCGCTGGGGAGGAAGGTCAACGTCCTTCGTCGGACCAGAGCAAAGAGGAGATGCTTGGAAGGAGAAGAACTTCACCAGAAAAGGAGAACATCCTATGAGCCACCGAAACACGAAAGGGATTTAACATTTTGAACTTCAAGAGAAAATATTTTGTTCGTAGCACTAGAGAGCACAGCAGCCCACTAACGAAAGCTTGTAAAAGTGCACTTAACTCTCGTTCAACATCAATCCATGAAGTTCACGGGGTGACAGAGCAGCAACGGTCGGGAGCACCTGGTACAACCAGTTAGTGGTTTTTATCTTTTATTTTTACATGAAGCGTTTGGGGTTTGTTTTAAAGTCACAGCTTCACCTAGCTCCTTTGAAGCTAAAGCTAATTTAGCACCGTTACAGGAAACATGACCGGCTCAGGGGTCGGGAGGTCAGTGGGGTCAACACTTTCACAAAGTTATTGTGAAACAAGCATAGAATAGAAACAACTGCAAAGATAAAACATTCTCCTTTAAACTATAGAAAAACTCAAAAGTCCACTAATCTCCAAAAGTTGCTGAGTGACCACAGAAACATCTGGAGCTCATAATCAGAAAAAAAAAAGAAAAAAAAAAAAGAAGAAGAAAATCAGTGACCACAGCTTGTTTTTGTTTTTCAAAGCTTCGGCTCTCTATGTTCTTCACTCCTCTGTTTTCTCTCATTTCAGCACCGATAAACTGCTCCAAATGGAACGAAAGAAAACAAACACACTTTGGGTAAATCCTCTGAAGAAAGACTTGGTATCTCCTGTTCAAATGCGTATCCTTAAAGGGCCAGTATGACGTGTTTTCCAGCCACATAGAATCAATCTAGTAACTATGTTACATTATGTTGTTATAAAAATACTGTATGTCAAGAAATTTGACTTGGTAAATGAATGCTTTGAAATTTGGCTTCTGTCTCTTTAAGAAGCTCCTGCTCTTTCTGAAACCCCGCATCCAGGAAGGCATCACAGCGTGGCTCCTCTATTTACCCTTTTGCAAAGTTTCCACCAGCGTTGTATGAGAAGTGGCTCGCATTATGAGCTCAGAAGTTGTGCAGTTTCACCAGCTGTTTGCTAGTCTGAAGGAGCAGCGTGGGCAAGTCACAGGAGGGCTGCTCTGTGAGGCGGGAGCTTGGCTCCTGAAGGCGGGGCTAGATCCACCCAGTCGTTTTGCACAGCTGAATAGCTGCCATGGGCATTACAAGATTTCTCAAGCATGAATGAAACAGTCGAGGCGACAGTCCATGTAAGAGGGGATAACGTCATAACATGATGTAAAGCTCAAAACATTTTATTTTACATGACACTGCCCCTTTAATATTTTCAGTCATACCAGGATTTATATTCTACTTGGGTAAAACACAAGCTTATCTCTTCACTCAACACCATTTATCTGATAGTACAATTTTCCAAAGCTGGCAGCTTTTGCCTCTTTGTGCTACGGATTGATTTGTTTTGTTTAATGATGAAGGTAGAGAATAGTTTCAATGATCTGTGAAAGATAACAGACACTCTGCTTCTTGCTAACATCAATCCATCCAGAAGTGAAACATGCCGGTGCTAAAATCCAAAGCACTGTTTTCTCTAAACACACACAATGTATGAAACGGCATGTCACATGATTCGAGCTCCTTCCCTTTAATTCCAAGTGTAACTCGTAGAAATATGCTGAAATTGGCTCATAAATATTGTAGTTAGTGCGTGAAAGGAGAGCTTGAGTCTGGTAATGACGGGCGTCATTATGCCTCATTAGCTTAAATTAAACCAAATCCATCTTTCATAATTGCCTCTGAAAAAAAAGACAAAAGAAAAGAAAATGCAACAGAGCAACAAGCGGAGTCCACGCCAAATATTTAACAAACACCCAGCTCTAGGTTCACCGGTCGTTGGTGTGCAATGCTAATTCATTCTCCGCATAATTCACTCATTTATATGGATCTGTAGTCCCACATATCTGGTGATTTGACCCAGCAGAGGATGAATCTGAAGGAGCTTCTGGCCACCCTTTGGCGGAACGATCTGTTTACTTCTCCTCCCCAGCTGCCACTCTTTTTAGCATAGCTGTCTGTCAGTGGCATGGAAATGATTAACCTCCCCAAGGCCGAGTCTGGCACAGTCGATTATGCAGCACAACAAACAACAAACCCAAACACGCGCTCTGTTTTTTGTTTTTTTTTTTCTTTCTTTTTTTTTTTGAGAGGTCTTCCATCTTTGGAGGTCAGTGTGAACTTTTTGTCAGAATATCTGGCGATTTGTGGGAAATCGGGAGTGTTTTACTTTACGCTCTGCAATTGGTTTAGATTGGAAAAAAAACTGATAAAAGTCTAAATTGCCTTTGCAGACAAATAGTCTGAGACCGCGCGGTGTTCTCAAAGTTTTGATTATGTGAGCGGGTGATATGAGTTTTATCATAATATGTACTATTGTGGTAATAAAAGTGACTATAAGAGTTATCTATTACTTCTTCTTTTTTGTTTTTGGTCTGCTCTTGAAAAGCATACCCATTTGTAATTAGACATATTTAGTCATATTTTAAAATTCCTTAGTATTTATTGATACTCCTTTATTGAACTAATTAAAGGAGGTGAAAAATAGTAAATGTAAAAATCCTGACAATACAATTTGTTTTTTTTTTATTAAAAAAAAAAAAAACAACATTATTATAAACCCTGTGACAATGATAAACCAAAAGAAGAAATTTATCCTGATAAATGATAAAACGATAAGTGCTCCAGTCCAGTCTAAATTTTGGGAATTATCTACTTGTTTTTCACCAGACCTCTGAGGTAAATAAAATGCTTACTTGCCCTTAGGCTGTTTTCACACCTGTTGGTCCGGTGGACTCGGTTCGATTTGGGACTTTTCAGCTGGTGCGGTTTGCCTTCACAGTCTACTCCTGTGTCAAATGAACCAAACCCTTAAATAAAACTTTTCCCCCTCTGGCCTGTGTTGGCGCTGCACCAAGAGCTACTGAAAGAAACGACAAAAAAACGCAGAAGGAAACATGAGTGCAACTTCCTTCTTCGTGAAACGCCAACACAAATGGGGAGCGGTGTCAGAGCTCTGTCGTTAGTAAAAGACCATTTTTCCCCAATGTCGCTAGCCTAGCATATCTGTTTTGGCTGTAATTACCCAGCATGCTCTGCTTCCCAAGTTTTTCGGTGAACTAGAGTGGGCCTCTCCCCAAACGAGCCGGACTTGAGTAGAGTTTGATGAAAGCCGACTGAACGGGGCTGGTGTGAACGCACCCGTAGAAATATTTGCTCAGTTGCGGTTTTACAAATGCATCGCGGCCATCTGAAACACACCAAACAGGAAACTGTGGGTGATTCAAACACTACTGGAAGCAGTTGTTTTGATTGATCGTGTCTGTTGTGTGGCTGTGCTTCACAGAGCAGAACTTCTGCAGTGGTTTAGGGCCTAGTAAAAGCTCAAAATGGGAACTAATGGATGAGGATAGGGACTCGATCCCACACAGAAGGAAGTGTAAGACAAATGCAGAAATGCCTGAAATTAAACACGTCTGCTTGAAACAAAGCCTTGCCAGGATGAATGAACAGCTGGAGTCCTAATGTAGGCATTACGCCTCACATCAGCCCTGTATTCTGATTAATAAAATGTCATGGAGTGATGCATGTCCTTGGCTGCAGATCCATTGATTTTCAGCCGAGAGCGCCGTCACTCTCTGGCGTGTGAACGGCTGAAGTGATGCGGTTTTCATCATGCCGGCGTCACGGCTCCAGGAATGATGTTAGTATTCACAGCCAGAGCTGTTGGCTTGCATTACACTTCAGGTGAATTTCCCTTCCACGGTGACAAATTACAAAATTTTACATTTGGGTCTGAAAGTGCTTGTTGGAGACGGTTCTCAAGCCGCGGTGAAAGGACTAAATTGTGGTGCTTTGGCCGTCTTTCGGAGGCACTCACAAGAATCTTTGCTATTAACGACACGCGAGGTAGAGAGAAACACATTAGGTGTGATGTAGATGGATGAAGCATGAGCAGCCAAAAAGGCTTTTAAAGCAAATTGATGTTTGTTCCTTCATAAACCGGTCGAGACGGATGTGCATCGAGGGAACTCCCGGATTCAGGTGTGTGAAGTTGACAACTTTACACCAGCGACAACCGCTGTGGCTGCTTCTGAAACTGGACACAGAGCAAGCATGGCTTTTTATTTCACGACATGAAACAAAGTGGAAAACGTCTATGTCTAGTTGTTCTACTCAGTTCACATGATGGCACATTGAAAATTATTTAATGGGGGGGGGAAAAAAAAAAACAGGTTCATTAATTTCAAGCTGTAACCGAGGTACATATTGAGCTTTTCACATTTCAATTTGAGGTAATCCTAGAGGTGAAAAAAGTGTTTCGAATGCAGTTTTTGTGTTTTTATATATATTTAATGAATGAATGATTTAAAAAGTGTAGAGTTTGAGCTAGAGTGAGTTAAATATTGTCTACACTTTAAAAATAGAGCAAACCTTTTAGCCATGTACTAACTTCAGGGATGTGACAAATATGAAGCGCAAAGATCCATTTGATAAATATTGATTATTGAAAAGTGAATTTATTTCAGGAACTTTCTCATATTATACAGATTAATCTCACACACAGATGGATGCTAGAAACCCTGTATTTCTGCTAATCATGGTGATTTCTGCTCACATCAGATGAAAACATGACATTTTAATTTAGAACGTTCCATCAGACAAATAAAAAAAAACATGTTTAATACAGAAATATGGGCTTTGAATAATAATAATAATAATAAAAAAAGATATGTTTCATGCCGACTTTAGGGCGTTATTGTTGAAGATAATTTCAATCCAACAAACATGCTGTCATATTCAAATGCATTGAATGTGACTTTACAGTAATATTATTCTTTCAGTGCTTTTATTGTGTTCACCACATGGGGACAGTCACTCCTGATTTGCTGAATATATTCATAAGCGACAAAAACCAATCAGATGAGAATACGCCAATTTTTTTTGTTTGTTTTTTTTTTTTGATATCGTGGTCCCCCATCGGCAACGATGCCCTGGGCAAGAACCATATGTAATAAAAATAAACACATTTTTAAGGATTTGTTCTGAAAGCAGAAAATTCTCATTCTACGTTTCGTCTCGTTTGTTAGCATTTTCATGAACTTTTTCTCCTGCTTTGTATTGTTTATTACAAATAAATATATTTTTAAGGGGGAAAAACATTCACATATATATATTCTTGTCAGAAGACAGGATTCAAAAGTAATAGGGAGAACAATTCTCCAAATTAGTTTTAAAGGTACCAAATAAATAATGACTTGGCCACTTTGAAACAAAAGTCTTCACCATTTTACCCAGAGGCCTCTCTGATTGGCTGAAACTCGTGGGACTGATCCCCAGTGATTTACGGGCTGCTGATGACCTGCTTGATCCAGTCGGTCAGTCTGGTGATGCGGGTGTAGACGCCGTAGTAGTCTGGACGGCCGCAGCCTTTGCCCCAGCTCACCACTCCGGCCAAGAACCAGCGCCCCGACGGCTCCTGGCAGACCAGGGGCCCGCCAGAGTCCCCCTGGCACAGACAGTCACAGAGTTAAAGAAGGAAGGAGAAATATCATACAAATATCTTTCTGCTGTCTAAAAGAGGTAGATTAGTTATTATTCCTATACTTTTTTATTATTATTTGTCCTGCAGCAGAATTTCAGTGTGGAATACCGTTACGTCTCTTTAGTATTAGTGGAATATAAACTCACATCAGCTTGTATCTTGTGAAAGGTTACCGAAACTGAAACAATGTATTTTATATGCAAAACAAAATTATTTCGTCTCCTTCAACCTTGTCACATTTTGCCAAGTTACAAACAAACGCTTTAATAATTTGTATCGACATTAATGACACAAATAACAATTTAACAATAAATTGAGAAAATGACAGAATTTTCAAAACGGTTTGCAAATAAAAGTCAGAAAGGTCAATTAGGTCAAGACTTCCGAGCACCATCTTTATGCTTTTGAAACTAGATATTAACATAAACTGAGTAAAAACGCACATATATTTTTTCTTCTGCGTGTCTGAAGTGAAATCAGACCAGATATTTTTCGTTTTAGCTTAGTTAGAATTACTAAAATTGCTCTATTTGGCAAATGCCAGAAAACGTGGCAGGAATAATTTTTACATATTTTTTTCCCTCAAATTCAAAAGTTTGGAGACGTTGTGGGAATCGCTGATTGGCGGCCTACAAATAGCTGCTCCAGTTCTTCCAGGCAGAATGAGCCAGAACTCCAGCAAACCAGGAGTTGAATGTGCAATCTGTAAGAACGTTTCACTCAATGCAGATTGGTTAGCAAACACTTAGTGTTATGCTTATATGTCCGTACCTGACAGGCGTCTTTCCCTCCACTGCGATAACCAGCACAAAGCATTCTGGGAGTGACTAGGTAGCCGTAAGAGCGAACGCAGGCTTCCTCGCTCACCAGGTGAACGTCCACCTTCTGCAGCACGTTGTTGGTTCTGCCTGCAGGGGGTCAGAGGTCAGACATCAGGATAACTGTTATCGGCTCCTGTTTTTCACAAGAAGCTTGAGAGACATTGGGTGAAAGTCATTGCTAGCGCCCACCTGCAGGGGGCAGTATTTCTTATTTCTACTTCCTGTCTTCCTCAGCCTCACTGGAAATCAAGTCAAACTGTGATCGATGTGGCGAGTAAAAAACCCCTCATATTTGCATTACAGGAAACATCATAAAATTTCTTGCAAATATTTCCAAAAATATTCAATTTTCATTTTCACTTTTTTGCAGTCAAAATCACTAATTTTGTGACGCTAATTTAGAAAGATGTTCAGCATTATTAAATCTTAAGTTCTTATCAAAATGCAGAGACACGTATTCATTTAATTTTAACAGTTTAGCTGGTTTGTATTAATACATTCTGCCACTCATGGCCCTGTGGGAACATTCACGATCTGGATATCAAGCAAAATAAAAATACACTTGACACCCTGCCTGTTCAGCATCACAATAAAATCAAGGATCTGGGCTTTATGTCAGAGTTGGTCTCATTTCTTAGTTCAATTCAGCAGTATGTTTCACGTCATTGTCGTGTCACCCCATCCGATTTTACTCCAGCTTTAATCTTGTTCCAGATTATCTCACATTTTCCTCCAGCGTTGAATTCAGTGGCCTGATCTTTTGGTTTTGCTTCTATTCGCGGGTCGCTCTGCTTTCTGCCCGACATCTACGACCGGCTCACCTCCCTCCTCTCGTGCCCCCCAGCCGGTGACCCAGCAGACCAGGCCCGGCTCCAGCTGGTGGGTGGGCGGCGGCAGGCAGGCGGGCCGAGCGTGTCCGGTCAGCAGTGGGTACGCGGTCCGGTCCAGCTTCAGCAGGGCCAGGTCGTAGTCGTGGGACTCGCTGTCGTAGTATTGATGGAGGTGGATCTGCTGAACCCGAGCCACCTCCTCTATGGAGCTGCTGCGGTTCAGCAGCAGTTTGCCCAGATACACCGTCCACACCGAGGGGGAGTACACACTGCAGCGGGAATGGCAGAGAGAGAGGTCAAAGGCCATAAACTGTCACTGTAGTTATCGCGATAATATTACTGTTTTGAGATCATTTTCAAACAATACAATGCCAAGTGATGCAAGAGCACATTGTCAAAGATAATTAAATGCAACTTCTACTGAACATTTAACACTGGAACCGGAAGACGTTTAACATATTATTAAACAGAAACGGCAAATAAAATGAAATGTGACGTCTCTGTAAACAATATGGTCCTTCAAATAAGGGCTAGTTGAGACCAAAGCATTAGACAGGAGACTTTTTTCATCCAGTTTTTGGTAGAGAGAAAGACAAACTGGATACTGAACACATATGGAAAAAATCTGTTTTTGTAAATGACACTAGTATAACTTGCATACTGCAGATGTAATAGATTTTTAATTTTATATATTTATTTATTTATTAACTTTTCAGGTTTTGCATTCATGCCTTGATTGGAGAACATGACTATATTCCTTTCTGTGACCTGAATCAGTGGATTGTAGTGAGATTTTCAGCAGGGGGCCATGTACCCCATCGAACCTCCCTTAGGGGTGCCTGTGTTCAACCCTGACTTTTGATCTATATCAATCAAACAGTCGTAAACAGTACAACTCAAAATCCTTTAAATCCTTCCCAAGAAAATTAAAAAGTGTTAATCCCCCTGCAAAACGTTGCTCTGATTCTTTAGAGCTGCATCCCGGTTAAGCTGTTTTTGAGAGACAGGTGCAGATAAGACCAGCAATGCACTCACTCACATCACTCCCTCGCTCACTCACTCCGAGACGGTTTCAACTCCTACATCCTTATCCATCACTTGAGCCGAACACAGAGCGAGTTTGAAAGAACACAAAGACACGATCCTGATTTAGGAAACAATGAAATGAAAGTGCGTCCTTCACAGAGTAGCCGGAGAGCGAAAACATGACATGTGCAACATCAAAGCCCTTCAGGTTGTCTGTTTGCTGTTGGCATCACCTGTCGTCGTAGAAGCAGTGGGCGGCCGACGCCACCCACTGATAGGAGATCAACGCCCCTCCGCAAATGTGGGTCCCTCGCACCTGCAGACTGGCCTGCCAGGGCCACTCCCCCTTCGAGGCGTCGCTGCCCCCGACGATGCGGGTGGAGAACTGTCTCAGGCCACATTCTGAACACGGGCAGACAGCAAAAAAAAAAAAAAAAAAACACCTTGAAAAAGTATCGCCGTCCTCTAAACCGTTCACATCTTGCTTCGTCGCGGCTCCAAACTTCTTTTGAGAACTTAATATAACAAAAAGTAGAAGGTAGCAGCTGTGTTTACACTTGAATCAAATGACACCAATAAGACCCAGGGCCACTGACTGGGTCTTATTTAGGGGCATCATATTAAAAGTAGCTCAATACATGTACATGCCACACTTTTCAGATTATGTTTAGTTGGGGGGAAAAAAACGTAAAGCACTTAGTATGTTTTCATCCACTTCACAATTGTATACCTTATATGTTTCTATCTCCACATGTCTTAATGAAACAGATTGGTGTTTGGTTCGAACTTGAAAAAATGTAAACAAGTCTGAGAGACATTAATGCTTTTGCACCGTTGCACAGCCATAAATCCTCAGATAACGCAACAGAAACATCTCGACGATCTAATTTAAAATGTGATGGATTTATTTATTAAACCATTTATTAAAGGTAAGGTGAAGTGTTGCATTGTTCTAATATGTGGGGCTTTTAAGCTCTGACTGCGTCTCCTTTGTGGCTACTGTCTAACATGTACATTGAAGGAGCCGACCTTATTTGGAAATGTTTACTGAAACGAGCCATAAAGTTTTCATGAGCAGAAGGTGGCGACTAAAGCGGTTGGAGTCGACTCCGTCACTGTGAACTCAGTAACATTTAGAGTTCAGCTTTATATTTTCCTAGTGGAAGGTTTCAAAGATCTTCCACTGGCTCAATGTAGCTTAGAGAATAGACTTTAAAGTACTTCTGTTAGTTTATAAATCACTCAACGGCTTATCGCCAGCATACATTAAAGACCTGTTGTCATGGCATCAACCCTTCCAGACCCCTCAGGTCTTCTGAGTCTGGTCTGCTCCGCATGCCCAGAACCAGAATCAAACAAAGAGAGGCAGCATTCGCTTTTTATGAACCACAAATCTGAAACACACTTTCAGCTTTCAAAAGCTTGGAAACCGCAGCTCCGAGGAGGAGCTGCGTCTCGAAGGCGGAGCTAGGTCCAGCCAGGCGTTTTTCACAGCTGAGTGGTTGCCAAGGGAGATCAAAGGATTTCTCAAACATGCATGAAGGAACCAAACCAACACTTCACTTCAGGCATGTTTTTGACGAAAGAATAACATTACAACATGATGTAAAGCTCACAAAAAGTATCTATATGTATTTTTTTTTCCAATAATACTACCCCTTTAAAAGGAAAACAATGAATAACATTTAATTACAAGAGTATGATTGATTGGTCTGCATGCAGAACAAAGTGCTACCCTGATAACATCCACAGAACAATTCTGATAAAACCCAGAGAGGTTTATGGAGCGTCGTCTGATCTCACCGCATCGATTCTCGTCCGAGGCGTCGGGACAGTCTGTGACTGAGTCGCACTCTGGGTTCGGCTTCTTCAGGCACGTGCCGTCAGTGCAGACGTAGGTCAGATCCGTACACTCTACCCCTGAACACACACACGGATCACACACTGAACCCAACGCTGTTCAGGAAAGCTAATGGGGAGAGATTTTCTTACTTAATGTTCCATGTCTAATTAACACAAGCAGCTTGCTTTGAAATACTTCACTGCAAAGAGTAAAGGAAAGGGAGATTTTCTGGATGCTGTGACACCTTCTGGTGTGTGTGCGTGTGCGTGTGTGTGTGTGTGAGAGTCTCGGAGGTCAGTGTGTTACCACCAGTGCAGTTCATCTCATCGGAGGCTTCGGGGCAGTCTGGGTGTTGGTCACACACTTTATAGTAGTCGACACACTGACTGTCCTCAGGGCACGTGTACTGTGCCACACACACTGAAACACACATGATAAAGTATCGCTTATAAAACATTGTAAGGAAATTTTATTTTTTTCTAAAACATTAAATACATAGATTTTTAAAATAAATACGTTTGGTGCCGTTTGCGAAATTATTTGAGTTACTTATTTGAGGCCTGTAATAAAATTTTTTTTTTTTTTTTTCATTTATAAATGTGGCCATTTCAAACTACAAATATTCAGTTACTGAGGTAATTATTTAGCTTTAGCTAATTTTTTAGTTAGCAGACTAAATATTTAGACTGAAGACAAATATTTAATTAGCAAGAAAAATATTTAAGCATTTAAATGTTTAGCTTCAATCTAAATATTCAGCTTGAAACAAAGCATTTTGTGAGCAAGATAAATATTTTCACCATCTAAATATTTAGCTCCAAACTAGTCAGCTTCAAACTAAAAATTTGGTTGAAAGCAAACTATTTAATTAGCAAGATAAATATTTAGGACTACAGTGCAGGGCATTCTGGGTAACTATAACTAAATCAAATGCATGATGCTGGCGCTTGAGGGAACAATGTAGCATTTCTCTTTTGCCAAAGACAAAAGGGAAAAGCTACAGCCGCTAATATCCGACCATGCTCTGTTTTTTTGTTTACACTTCGCCAAGCAGAAAGTCCCACTTGTGTCATTTTTGGAGGCTTGTGTGTCATTTCCTTCAGTGGGTTCAGAGGCGAGATGAACAGCGAGCAGGTTTTTGAAAGAGTTCGGATCGTTTCACACATTGCAGTGTGAAAGTGAACCGCACCAGCTGAAAATTCATCAAACGTCGCAACTTTGATCCCCAATCGAATCGAGTCTACCGGATTATCAGGTGTGAAAACACCCATAATATTTAAAGTGGAGGTAAATGTAAAGTTGGTGAACTAAACATTTAGCTTCCAATATAGAGATTTATTTTGGTGACATTTATAGATTAACGAACTAGTTATCTTATGACAGGCTAAATAATAATAATAATACATTCAACAATTTGGTAAGTTTCACTACAAACAGCAAAAGATTCTGAGATCTCTATTAAGAGTTTTTAAAGACCCCTGCTGGCATCTGGGTCCTTGGACCAGCGCCCAAGAAATGGCAACAGAACGTGTCTATCCATGATTCTGTATAGACACGTTCACATGATTGACAGTGTGTAACTGTATTTCCTTGTTGAAAAGCCTCAATGATGGCATGCAGCTATGAATTTAAAATCTAAACTTCGTACCACAGTTCCTCTCATCCAATCCGTTGGAGCAGTCCTTGATTCCGTCACACAGGGGGACGCAGAGTCCGCTCACAGTGCACAGGAACTGACCCGGACAAGCTGCACGCACAGAAAACAACAACAACCAAAGTTCACGTCGAACAAAGGGTCTCTTCTCGGGAATCTTTTCTGCAGCCGCAACTTACGGTCGGAAAGGTTAAAGACGCTGTAGTGAACCTGAAGGCCCGGCCCGGTCAGCGACACCTCAGAGGTCATAACGACGGTGGTTGAGTTTGTGAGCAGGGAGAGGCGTTCGCAGTACGGCTGCAGACCTCTGGTGCCGCACAGCCTGAGAATTCAACCAGCACGGTTTCTTTTATAGTGATAAAAAAGGGACAATGTAGAACTCAAACATAAATGTTGCAATTTGATGCACTGAACCAGATTATAGCAAAAGCTAATTTGCATCTGCAGTACCTTGACTAGTTCCAAAAATGGACATACAATAATAAAATATGATAGAAAACACAGCGCTGCGTGTTATTTTTCATTCACAATACACAAACACACATGTACAGACTTAACTACTGGCACACACTCACAGTCATGCGATTAAAGTTCTCATACTTGAGTGGTTTTTAACAACACAATCTGGACGGTGTGTAAAATGAAAATCATAAATTTTTATCCAAACAGATTTAACTTTTGCCTCTGACTGATCAAAACATATTCTGCAGATAAAGATGAGAATATGAAACCTGTAGGTTGAAAACAACATAAAAAGGTCACGAGGTAGTATCAGGATGCTTTAGTGAGACAACAGTGCCACCTTGAGTTCAGACACCTGTGAAGGTCCCCTCACTTGAGTCTTGTGAGTGATTTTTGAAAAAGTATAAATATCATTCAAAAATAATTGAAGTTGTAGTTCCAGAAAGTTGGGAATGGGATTCAGTCAGGCTTTTAAAGTAGTTGGGTTATAGTCAATGTTTTGGGACGTGGACATCATTTATTGTGACTGCAACTAAACTGAGATGCACGATGCGAAAAATCCAGTCAGCAGGTTATTTGTTTGTAAGATCTACAAGCCTTTTTGCTGCCACCTGCATGTGTCGTCTAAATGGAGGAAGAAAAACAAAGAAGTGGCTCTTAACCATAAACCTGCCTTTTAACTTCAGCGGTGCAGCACCTGGACTTCACGGGGAAAGACCTTTTTTTATAAAGGATCAAAAATATTCATGAAGTCAGAGGTTTGGTTTGGTTTTTTTCCCCCCTGACTGTCAAACATTTAAATACACAAAGCTTTTTCTATTTTAAGTCACTTGGGATTCTGAAAAGTCTTCACATTATAATTGGATTTCTGTTTGTGGTTTAAACCTGTAGTTTAGCTGCACGCTGGGAAAAGAGGCCGATCGTACCGGGCCGTACCTGCGGTTCTGGATGACCCACTGACCCTGGGTGCAGGCCTGGTTGTAGCTGGCTCTGCTCAGCTCGTAGCCTTCAAACTCCAGAGCCAAACCCAGCGCTGCGCCGGGCATCTGGGAGAAAACAGGAAAATGGTTTGGTTCTTGCGGCCCTCGACACCACATGTTAAAAGGAGGCCCTGGTGGAAAAGACACTGACGATGAAAGTCCAGGTACAGTTGGTGTTCGGAGGGTAGAAGCTGGGGAAGAAAGGCGTCTGCAGGGCCCCCTGCGCCCCCTGGACGTCCTCCAGCTGAACGGAGGAGGTGCAGTCTGAGAAAACAGAGCAGAAAGAAAATCTGGGTTATAAATCCGTTTGCCCTTCCGGTATGAAACTCAGGTGTTCAGCTACAGGTGGTTTGCTAACGAAACTGTGAACTTCAACAAACTTCTGGTCTTGTTTTTTTTTTCTTTTTTGTGACGTTGCGTGAAGAAACTTACTCACGTGATGTGATTTTAATTCCGAAATTGTGTGTTTGTTTGTTTTTTCCAACATTAGCGGAACGTCAACAAACGTTTTTTCGCTCGTTTGTAACGGAAGCAGTTTTTACCTGCGGCCTGGCGGCAGAACGAGCTTTTTGGCTTCTGGGAGAAGCTTTTCGCGATATAATCCTCTTTCTTTCAAACAGCTTTTCAGCATTACTGAAGAGGAGGATACAGCGGTAACGCCATAAAAACACCGGAAAAAGTTTGTTTTGGTATGTGGCCAAACAACATGGCGCCGAGCGACTTAAACGTCGCACGCAGTGACGTCAGCTCTGCGCCAAGCCTCCATTGACAACGTTGACAGCTCCGGTCTCACCGTGTCGGGGCCACGCCTGCGCAGACAGAGAAAACGGGTCCTTGTAGTTGTAAAGGCCTTTTTTCCAAACCACCGTCATCCACTCGCCGGACGAGAGCACGCGCACTACGTCCTCGTGCCTGCTGCAGCCGTAGACCCTGCGGGAGGAAACAAAGCTGAAGCCACCTGGTTGTTCCTCTTCTCACTTTCACCAGACCTTAAAGCGATCGAGTTTTGTCGTAGTTTTTGTTGAAAAACAAATAAACGAATCAACTCACGACGTAATCAGGTGGTGATCGGAGGGGGTGATGGAGTCGTACACCAGCAGCCGGTCTCGGCACTCGGGCAGCAGCCACGCCATGTGGAGCTCCAGCTGGGACCCGGGGTCGGTCTGCAGGTGCCACAGGCAGGAGGGCCGGTGTGTTTCAGGGCCGCGCAGGGCCACGGGGCCGCTGGACACCACCTTCCGGTACCGGTAACAGTCTGAGGACGAAGAGGGACAGAACTTACAACAAATGCTTAGAATACAAAGGAGAAACCTCTCATTTACCCTGTAAGGGGTCAGAAAAAGATGAAAACTAACTAGTGCAAAATGAATGCTGAGCTATTGCCAGCTGGTCTGTCTTCTTATTTGTGGTTTTTCACCAAATCAGCCTAAAATTACATTAACCAGCTGCTTGGGTCTTACGAAAAACATTTTCCTTTTGTCTATCTTAAGCGCTTTCATCCATCCTCGCTGCAGCTGTGAAACTATGCACGCTAATTCAGTACATGAAGTCTTTTCGCTTTACAGTTTATTCGGTTCATTTATGTTTTTGGGGGGTTCTGTTAACTGAACCGGGAGTCTGCAACATTTACAACCCAAAGAGCCATTTTTACTCACAGGCCTTGAGTAAAGAAAACTTGTTTAGAGCAACAAACCACTATGAAATAAGACAACTTGTAATTTTATTTCTTTTCTCATAATTTGAAGGAAAGATAAAATGTGTTTTAGAAACGATGGGAGAATGACACTAAAAATGAAAATCCACATCGATTCCAGCCTACTGACAGGAAAACATTTAGTTGCAGCCTCAGTGACACTCGCTGCAGGACAACAAAACCCACAGAGTGACAGTAAAATTAACAAAGTAAAAAAAAAAAAAAAACATGAAATGGAAAAAGGAAAGACGTGATACCAAACGAAGATGTCAAAACTTCTACAACTTTGGAGTCGGTTTCTGTGGGGAGGTGAACAAAAAACAAAAAAAGAAACAACAAATGAAACCGAAAATCTATCAGGAATACGATCTGTTTCATGCTCTCATTCATAAGTCTTTGTCTCACCAGTAACACACACGGTGGGGAGGCGGAACAGGAAGCCGTCGACGTTTGCCGTCTCCCCGCGCTGTGGCCTTCCGTGCCGCCTGAGGCCGTCCTCCAGGCTTCTGGCGACTTCTTCGACTGTGACTTTTCCGACGTGACTGCTGGGGACCGACAGCACTATCCAGAAGTGAGCCACCACACTCCCCTGCCTGCAGGCTCGCAGACAAGCCTTAAGTTAACACAGCTGATAATAGAGGAATAAATAAATAGAAATAAACTAACTGCTCCGTAACTCTTTTCGCTATTAATTTAGACATCACCCACTGGCGTAGGGGGTGGGTTTTAGGTGTATGCTTTGTGAAAAGAAGTAAAGTTCAATCACTTTGGTTTTAGCGTTTATTACTCCACTACTTAAAGAAAAACGAAGGCCCACATACCCAAATGCAAAGACGGTGGTGTAGTTAAAGTATCTGGAAAGAGATGAGGCTTTTAAGATCTTCTTTAACTAAAAGACACAGAAAACTCATTGTTTAACATTCAGCAGCCTTCATTTAATCTTGTTTTTTGAATTGGCGTGATTTCATTTCCACATTTTAGTGTGATTAGCTGCGTTTCCATCACAAAAGTGCGAAGATGTTTGTCTATATTCTACTAAAGTCTAAAAAAAAAAACATAATTTCACAATTGTGATGTTGCCACTAAATAAGAAATGAAATGCCACTTCCTGTTGTCTTCTTCGACGTTTCGCCAGTGGCAACATCCGGGCTTTTGATCATGTGACTGGTGTGACGTGAAAAAAGGGTTTCCATTGCAGTTTTGCAAAATACATCATTTCGACAGGCTGAAAAAACACCTCAAACTAGCACTTTTTGTTTTTTTTCCATCAAAAAACACGTTTTTCACCGACTTCCTTTAAGTCGGCGTGTTTCCATTAAGTAAATTTAGTTTTGTAAATTAAATTTGCACAGTTATATGGTTAATGGAAATGCAGCTGCTGCTAAGAGACAGCAAACAGAAAACACTGATGTGCTTTTATTCTGAAGACAGGAAGTGCAGTTTGTGTGCCGGTGTATCTCAGAATCACCAGCGCTGCACGTCTCGGTGTGAGCCAGCATTGAAAGTAAGCCGCGTTTGCTGCTCACCGTGTTCTGTACATATTTTGCTTCAGCCTTAAACGTCGGGTTACTGTGAGAGGCCAGATCTGCTGAGAAGTTCCTGTTGACGATGGTCAAGTAAGCCGTGTACTGCTGCTGGACTCGAGGCTCTAGCGTCCAGACACTGTATTCTGTCACAAAGGAAGAACAACACATGTTGGAGTTTGATCCACACATATGGACAATAAGTTGTCGGCTCATTTTAAATCGTTCGTACTTATGTGACTCCAGGTCAAAACCCCAACTTTCATTGGGAAAACAAAATAAAAAAAATTGTCCTAAATGTTCTGCTGAATAATATCTACCAAAAGGTCTTTATTATAGTCCAACCATTTGAGTTACAGCTGATTAGAAAGGTTGTACAGATGGACGGCGGCCTAAAGAGCTTCAGAAAAAGACAGTTTTTCTCTTTAAAGTAACACAACGATAAAGTGGTCGACGTCCTTTCTTATGTTGGTGTAGACAGAGAGACCAAATGATTCACAAGCCATCATAGAAAGACTTGCACTTTGTCTCACAGCAAAGCTAAAAGTCTCCAAGAACGCAGAAAAAAGTCCCTAGATTTGTCACTTGTTGTTTTGTTTTTCATAAAGAGTCACTGTAGGTGTCTTGACAGTCACTCAATACAGGAACAGAGCTATAAGTAAACAACAGAGCTACTGCAGTCGTGACCACCAGATTTAAGATCTGACCAAAAACTGTATGATTTTTTTGATTTACCAAGGAGATTTTTTTGTTTCGTTTCTTTTTTCTTTTTTTTTTTTTTTTTTTTTTTTTACTTTTTGATTTCAGACATTCGAAAGTCTTTGCTTGGCCAAAGATGAATAAATCCACACGGACGAACCGAGAAAGAATCGCTCACCCAGGAAGTACCAGGCCAGAGTGGCTGCGATCCCAATGAGGAAGACGATGAGGACGACGAGGGAGGCAAGCACGCACTTGCAGGTGCGCGTCGTCTTTATGTGTAGTTCTTCATTTTGTGTAGCAGCTCCTACCTGCTTAGAACAAAACAAAAAATAATAATACAGTATGTGCCCCCCCCCTCCCCCCCCCACCCAATATGAATTACTATGATATCTGAACATAAGTTCAGATAATATAAAACATGTTTTGCTTTTGTTACGTCTTGGTTCATCAGGGGGAAATTCAGATCTCAGGTGGTTTCCCCAGTAGATTGTTGCCATACATAATCCTCACAGTAAAGTAGTTGTTATTTTATTCCTCTGGGGAAAATGTTTGAGCGATAACAATAACAACCTGACTTCAAAAGGCGAATAAATCTGAGACGCCACGAGTTCAATAATTCCCTTGGTTGACACCTTGGTTAAGAACAGATGGGATTTTGTGATATTTTTCTTTCCCGATGTTCAATTGACACTTAAGTTATGGACTGCTTTGGCGAAATGCATCAACACTCATTTGCTTGAACAGAGATATGTAAAACAAATAATAAAAACAATAATGCTTTCCTAAAAAAAAAAAAAACAAAAAGATATTTTTTGATCTCACTCTTTTATGAAAACAGAAAATGAAAAGAATAGGGCATATTTATAAAGAACGTCATTCAATTTCTAAACCACCATTAATAAATAATGATGTTTTATCTTTTTGAGAAAAGTGCAGAACGAAACTACCTTATTGGAAAACTTTATTGAAAGAGAGTCAGCCTTTCTTTGAGAGTATATTGACTGTTTCGTAAAAAAAAAAAAAAAAAAAAAAACAGTGCTACATTGCAGTATGTAGTCAATATTTAATAGAACCATTTTTTCTGCATTAGTCTTTTTAGGAATGTCTCTGCACTGATTTTTTAAAATTATTTTTATTTATCTTTGCCCATTTCCACAAGTTAAATCTCGATTTTAATGTCGATTATCCCTCAACCTTCCACCCTGGTTTTGGAGCTGTGGTGATATATTTATGAATCTTTTCTGGCTCTTTATAAAAATAAAAAATAAAAAAAAAAGGGATTTCTGACAAAAACACTGAAAAAAGACATTAAGCTCAAATTAATATCCAACTAATTTCTGTTGGGTGTTTAAAAAAGAAAAAAATAACCCAACAGAAATTAGAAAGTTACTGTTTTAAAGGTACAAGCGCTGCAAGAAATGTGTCACACAAAAAAGCCTTTAGAAAAACGTCTACCAGAAACTGAATATTTGCATGTATAACTTAGTATTTTGAAAGTGTCTAGTGGTTTTGTTCGTTGTTATATTAATTCTAAAGAGGTTCTTCATGTCTACGCAGTAATACCGACTATTAATCTTTCTATCTCTTTCAGTGGCTGCTGTGACGTTTATCGCAGGTTTCTTTTTATTATGTTACTCATCTTCAAAGAAATACCAAAAGCCATCTCTGACTCATGAGTGGCAGCTACACGTCAACCTGCCCTTTTTTTATTCGTGCGACTTTTTTCCATTAAGCCGAAACCATATTTTGTTGCATATATGAAGGAGTTCCCCTTTCTAGGCTTCTGTGAAATCGTGTACAAGACGATTTTAAAACCCCTGCAATCGAGTGTGGCTGAAGAACACATAACAGGAAGGGGTTTTGAGTACAGGAACCAGAAAGTTAGCGTGAAACTACAGCCATGCGAAAGCCCATTTTTCATGTCCTTAGATTTCAGTTTCCACTTGAAACCGCAGCAATTTCTGTTTCCATAAACAAGGACGTCCGTTATGAAATGCGAGGCGACAAAAACAGCATGTCGGACAGTCGCAGCGTTACTGACCTCTCTGCTCAGAGTGGCGGGTGTGACCTCCTGGTCACAAGAACCGGACTCCTTCGAGCCGCACCCGAGTGCCATTGGATCACTCCAAGTGACTCGTGGCCTGAGTGGACATTGCAGCCTCCCGAAGGGCTCCCTGTTGTTCAATCTTGAGGCCCTTATTAATAATTTTTTTAGCTTGGAAACAGCAGCGGCTGCTGTTTGCAAGACTGCAGCTCCTGTCGTGTTTGTAAGTCCAAAGGTTTCCGGAGCTCGGTTGAATGCGGACGTTGGTGTCAGGCAGGGCCGAGCGTCCACCGAGCTCGGAAAGGCTCCGTTTTATTCCCACACCACGTCTGGCATAATTCACATACAGCAACAGGAGCGAGAGCCAGGCGCACTGATGGCATCGCCTGGCAACAGTGAGGTAACCAGTCAACAACCCCCCGTGCACAGGTAAGTCTGTTGGGAGCAAAGCATGGTGGGAAGGTTTGCTTCTGCAGGTCATGCCAAGCCCAACGCCAAACACACAGCGGCACGTCTGGAGAAGATGCAAAACTTATTTTATTGGGATTAAACATCTTACAGCGCGCTACATTTGTTTATGTTTTAACTTGATAGGATAGGCAGTACAAAGAACACCAAGAAAAAGAATAAAATATATTCAATATATTGTAAAAATCACAGAAACGTCAGAGTTTCATGGCAATATAAACAAAATGCTTCATATTCCTTTGGGGTGTATGCATTTGTTCCTCCAGCGTCGGGTCACTTGTGTCACTGCAGCAGCCAAATCTTTTGCGAAACGACTCTTACGCAACATTTGAGGAAATTATCAATAAAAATGGCCTGGATTTGGTATTTAGCATAAATTAGCCCCATTATTTTCTTAGAAATAAAGACAAACAACTTGTTGTGACACCGGATACAGTGTTGACTGTACATTTTTATGTAATAAATGCATTATAAGCTCTCACAAGGCTCACTTAATATTCAGTGGCGGTTTTTGATCAAACATTAGCAGTTGCTCAGGAAAGCATTAGATCAGGGGGGCCCAAAGTGGGTCCTGGAGGGCCGGCGTCCTGCGTGTTTTAGTTCTCTCCCTGGTTTGACGCACCTGGATCAAATGACGGCTCGTTAGGAGGCCTCAGGAGAGCACTGACATGCTGAAAAGGTCGTCGGTACCCACTGTATTAGAACAATGAAAACCTATTCAAATGTAGAATTTCTTAAATTAATTGCATAGCCTTTTGCACATGTGATCACTCAATCTTCTGCACAATTACTCAGTCAATACCTGACATATTTCCCCCTTTCCCTGTGATTTGTGGTATGCTGTTCACCCCCGGTGTTGACGTGCATCCTGTTTGCTGGTGACGCGAGAGGAGGCGGGTTACCTGTTCAGCCCAGCCCACGTCTGAGAGGATATCCTGGGCTTTGATTAATTTTCCGGCGGCACGGCAGTTAGCCCACAATACATGGAGTGCAACCTGTGGCTTTCTGTGTGCTGTTAGCAAGAGGCCTCATTTTTGCAAACATGCTGCCCAGAGTGGCAAAAAGTCCCGCTGCTTACTGTTTTTTTTTTTTTTGTTTGTTTGTTTTTTTGCTTTTAATGAAATAGAGCTGGGGTCAAGAAAGAAAAAAAAAGTCAGATAACATGCATCATCAAACTCTGGCTCGTTAGCCTGGAGAGTCCGGTTTGTTTGGAGAGGTGTGAATGTGCAGGCTAACTCTAATGTGAACTCTGATCCGTGAACTCTGGAGCTCTGTTGAGGTTTGAATGCGTATGTGAATGTCAAGTGGCCGGTTGAGCACTCCAAGAGCAGGAAGCAGAATATGCCGCAGGGCATTCTGGGTAAATACATCAAAATCAACCCTGTGAGTCCAGGACTAGCGGCAGAAATGGCTCCTGGTCTTTTGCCAAGGACAAAAGAGAAATCTTTCAACCGTTGAAATCTGCCACCTTTCATTTGTCTGTATGTTTTGGAAGTTGTGTTCATGTCTTCTTCAGAGGTTTTTGCGTAGTTTCCTGCAGTGGTCTTCGGTGCAGCATCAAAGTGAACCACAGCTCCTGAAAATGCAAAGGTTTGATTTGGTCCCCAATCAAACCCGAGTCTACTGGAGCATCAGAAAACACCCCGAAGTATCGCAACTTCCACAGTTTCCACTCTGGGGAAACTGATAAAAACCTCACAACAATAATAACACCAGTGGCAAACTGCACGTTTTATATTCTCATATTTTGCTGGGCATTATGGCTTGTTGTCTGTCTTGCAGTCACTTGAGCCTCCCATTCTTTGCTCTGTCCCTGCATTACTGGTATGTAATTGTGACAAAAATGTTAAGGGGTTTGCCAAAGCAGGAAGAGGAAATAAGAAGCGAGTACCTTAGGCGTTCTTGTCCTCTCCCTCCTCCATAATGTCCCCCAGACTCTCCTAATCTACCTTGTTAATGCCTGAATCCAGGCAGGAAGCCGGGGGAAGATCAAGGCTTTCAGCCTGGATCGTTGGAACTTGTTTGTAACCCGAAAAAGCCTGAGGAGGATTTTGACAGAAAATACCTCGACTGCCTCCAAACAACTTCTGAATTTCACTCTCCTTGCTCGGGGACCCATCGTCATGTCCCTCCGTCATATAAATGCTGTCTTCCTCCATGCTCTCCTGACTGGCTTCCTCGTAACTCTCCATGCCCGAATCTGCGCTGAGGAGCCGAAGGAGCTCTACATTCTCGGCCCGGATCGACGGAACTTGTTTGTAATCTGAAACGACGGTGATTTTGCCCAAGATGCTCTCACTGCCTTCAAACAACTTCTGAATATCCGATTTTGTCTCGTTCCCTTCACTATTTATTTCCTGCTTTTCTTGCGCCCATGGTGTCCCCTCAACCAGACTGATGCTGTCTGCCTCCATGCTTTCCTGACTGACTTCCTCATAACTGGTCATGCCTGAGTCTACACTATGGAAACTGTGGAGTTCAACCTGGAGTTTCTGGACCCCCTTGTAATCAGAAATCACCACCGCCCCGTGGTTCCTTCCACCCATCAGGAGTGCCTCGACCATTTCCGCTTCTCTTCTGGCAACGTCGCCGTCCCCCTTTTTATTTTCCTCATCCTCGCCACCAGGAACGTTCTTGTAGGAGGCTTCGACGGCGTGGGCCTTCGGACTCCCGGCGGTGAGCGGGAGCACAGGAGGGCAGCAAAACCCAGAGTAACTGTGGTTGGAGAAGCCGGAACAGAAGGACTCGAGTTCGCTGAACTCCGGCATCACTTTCACGACCGGCGTGCAGAGTGTGACGTCGTCCACGGCGGACGTTTCTTCAGCAGAGCCCATGGCTGCTGAGTTTAGGAAGGACTGATAGAATTCACTGGCGAAGAACGGATCCAACCAGGTCTGTGGACAGAAAGGTGAGAGTGGGGAGGCAAGAGGAGGTGGGGGAAAAAAATGTTAAAAACCTAAAACCAAGAAAGATCCTTCAGTTAGCATGATTCAGCTAACCGCTGAGTTGGACTTAAAGTAACAAGAGGCTCATTCTGAAAAGAAGGTGTATACCCCATACAGCTATCCGACAATAACATAATATAATAGATCACCTTTAGTCTTTTCAGTCTCCCATTGTATCTCACGTTATTGTCTTAAAATGTTTTCGAAATGTGCAACGTTCATGTATGAGAAATTAAGAAGTTTCAAATGTGATTTTACACATTCCCTATTTGTTTTAGTTTTTCTGCTGTAACTGTTAGCATTAAATTTAGCATCTCACACGTTTGTTGCTGAAAAGCGAAGCAGAAAGAAAAACAGAGGAAAATCAAAAGTTTGCCTGGAATTGTGTCGACTTTGTAGGATCAGGCAGAGGTGGACCTGTGATCTTCTTCAGTATGTAGATCCTGGAACTAAAAAGCACACGGTTAAACTTTGTGATCATTCGTCTGATGTATTTGAATTCACGTGCGTTTTTGTTACTTACCAGGCGTTCTTGCGCATTGCGACGAACACGCCAGGCAACAGCAACAAACCAAACACTGCGAGGCTCAAAATAGCCCAGTTCAGATCAACCACATCCTCTCCTGAAACGCACCAAGAAGCACAAGTCCTGACGGGTTGAGTTCTTCTGCAACATCCGTTTTGAGTTTTATGCTTCGGATTCATTGTTAGATTTTTCTCATACGCAGCACAATCTCAGGAAACGTATGTCCGTGGTGACGGGACAAACAAAGGGAGAGCTGGCTTCATTTGAGGTGGCCTAAGTTTTATTTATTTATTTATTTTTTTTTTTTTACCTGATCTTGGTCTGGGCACCCAAGACACAGTGGGGCTCCAGTCGCTCCAGGTGGCATTAGTCAAGTCATAAAGGGCCTTTACACGAACGCGGGCGTCATATGTCCTGCTTTCTAGAAGCCCTTCTTCATCCAGCTGCGCCGTACATTCCCAGTTACAATGACCTTTTATGGGCCGCTCATCCTAACAGATAATAATAGACAATATTAATGTCTACTTTCACATCAGTCAAAGTAGTTTAGAAAAATATGCCTTTCCCACGTTTAAGACTTTCACTATTTCCTGGCAGATAGTCTGCTTCCTCCCCGTGGTCCTACTGCCATCTGCAGAAATACACCAATCAGTCAGGAGGAGGGACGTGACGGTGTCGAATTTGCTCGTGAACGCATTCCTCCTCCGCCTTGCTCTCTGCGACGCCACAGTGGAGCCTGCCGTGGTTTTGCTGCTGCGGTCATTTGTTTCTGCGTTGACACAGCTGCAGCGGCAGCAGGACCACAGGGAGGAGGCAGAGCAGCTCCATTCTGTCACACATCATCTGTCTCACATTACACCGAAAGTCTAAGAAAATTTGTACATCTCTTTTTATGAAGGTTGCCCACGGCACGGTTTCTTTATCCATGATGCGTTAGCCACACGTCATGGATAAATCCTTTGTTGTTCTCTTTTTATCTTAAAATGTTTACTCACGCCCCATCTGTGTCCCTTTTGTTTCCACTGCAGCTCCGTATCGTAGCGGTAATATATAATGTTTGTAGGCATTCGAACTTGGGAGAACCAGGAAAGTCTGGTAAAGTTGGCTTCAGGCTTCGGAGGAGGATTCGGCTTTACTGCGGGATCACAAAACGCGAAATGCTCACCAGGTAATGCGACAAGATGGCAAAGTCGACGGCTCCTACTTACTGTGAGACGCTGGCCGGTAAAAAATGATTTCACTTTGTCTTGAAGGGAAGCAGCTCACATTCATGGACACGACAGTGAAGGTTTGGAACTGAAAGAAAATCGATCATTTAAAAAAAAAACAAAAAAACCCAAGACACTTCAAGCCCTTTGGCTACATTTGCACCACTTTTTTGTTCTCATTAATCTTAAATTGTCAGCTGAACTTTTATTGATCTTATCCCTAAAATGATTTAAGGATTAGTTGTCATAATGTTTATATTCTCTGTGTTTGGGGTTGATCAATCATGAGCAAGCACATGTGTGTGATTGCCATGTATTTTTTTTTTTTTTAGTTAATTCATAAGTAGGACTGATAAACGGTTGATATTAATTTTTGAATATATATTTTCATAAATGTGCAAAACTACTTCTCAAGTTCTTTATCTTAGACGGTAAAGTAGCTTTTGTGCACTTTTACATTCAGCTGAACTGAAGAAATCAGGAGAAAAGAAACGTTTGAATAGAGTATGTACTCAAAGACGAAGGAGGAAAATGTCCAGTAAGATTATTTCTCAGTTTATGATAATTACCACATCTGACAGTCAACCACAAATCTGTTGGTATTCCTGGTGGATTTAGGTTTAGCATAATCCTTCAATTTTACTAACGCTGGATCGAAATGAAACTGAAAATTTTGCAGCAAGGGTGCGACTCCCGTAATCCCAACAATTGTTAACATTTCAATGAAAACATATTTTTCTAAAACTGATACTCTGACTCTTTTTCTGTGATTAAAGAAACAAACCTTTTTGGTCGAATGCAAGTCGCTTCACATCCAGATCTAGTATGGATAATTTTGAGCTTTACTGTGCCTTCTGAGTTCAGAAGAGATTTATGGGATAAATGTGGAAATATATGTAAAAAAAAATAAAATTAAAAATGTTTATCATGAGCCCTTCAACATAAAAGTGATTGTTGGGACAAAACACAGTTAAATGAACTTAAATAGCCGTTAGCTCTTTGGGGATTAGAAAAGCGTTCAGCAGTGTGGTAATGTACAGAGAAGTGAAGTACTTTATACTTTAATACTCACCAGTTCGGTTCCCTGAAAAATCAACGAGCACTTCAAGTCTGATCCGCCGTTATCAAAAGGCCGCAGCACACAGGAAGCACTTCTGAGTAAAAATAAGAAAAAAGGGAGAATTATTATGTTGCTTTTTGATTTCTTGTTTTTTTATAATTAGTTAGAATGTGGTATAAAATATATATGGCTCCATATCTATATTTAAATACTTTTTGCGGGTCAGTCTTTCGGCATATATTGAGCAGGTGTCGCTCTTGTGACGAGAGTTTTTCCACGTGCAGCTGATATTATGACTGTAGTCGTTGTAACAAATGAGACCTGGGACAAAAGACGATGAGATCAAGCAAAGAATGAACTGTTTCATTCGAGTCCCATAGAGTAGTTCAAGTGAAAGAAAGAACTGACTGTTATGTGGATGGCTCGGGCAATCGTCAGCGGAGGCCGACAGCAGATGAAGCAGGACGAGCAGGAAAGGAGCGGCCATGTTTTTCTCTGTTTGCTTCCTTTAGACGACCTCTGGTACGGCTGTTAAGCCTGCGCGACCTGAATATGTGACATGAGAACATTTAGGAAAACGGTTAAATGTCGGAGGCGGTGAATGCTGGTCGGTCTGCAGGCATGGAAGACTTTCGATGATGCTTTCCTGCGGAAAGCGCGTTTGCAAATGCGACAGATGAACTACACCGCTAACATTTGGTCATGAGCTAAGCGAAGCGCCAGCTCGACGCTACGCCGCTAACTGGAACTTGCCGGTTCCGTAAACTGCGAAGAGTCGAGACAAAAGAGAGGACTGCTAATGTTCGATATTCGGAGGCGTGGCCAGCACAGACTGAACGACTTTGTTCAGTTCACCCGCTGCTGTTGCTAAAAGTTCGAAAACGGCAAAGAAATTCAACGTCACCGTTCGCAGCTCACCGAGTGGCCCAGTTCAAATTCTGACCAATCGAGCACAACGGGAGAAATGCCAGGTGGCGCATTGACGGGAGATGAGAATTTCCCAGGAATGTGTGCGGAGGATTTGGTTTTTAGTAAATTTATTGTGAGCATAAGAGGAGAGAGGTCAGACGAAACACAGCGCTTCTGATTTTGCAATTTGCTCCAACTGTGGATAGCCACCCCATTAAGACCCACATTTCAATAAATGAAAAACAAAATACGCCTTTCATCAGCCAGCAGCAGGTGCTCCTCGTGAAACTTCTGACAGTTTCAAAAAATATTTGAGCCGTCCTTTTGCAAAGACCTAAGAGTAGCATGCGCAGTTTTCCAATGAACAGTGAAAAGTGAAGTTCATTGAAGGAGCAAAAGATCTGAGAACGGTCCTGAGGAAAACGTCTCACCTGGGGCTGCCATTACCAAAACAAGGTTTTCTCCTAAGTATTATTTTAATGTCATTCAGTATTTTTCACATTGTGACTCCTAGCTGAAGCCAAGCAGTTGCTCATGTCTTTGCGCTCCTGCAGTGCTTGGGTTAATAGATCCGGTGCGTAATTCAGGTCAGGTTTAGGTTGTGGTTACGAAAAAAAAAAAAAAAAAACATGTTTGTGTTGAAAAATTTCCAAAATCAACATGCAGTACTTGAATTGCATGTTCAAGTTACGGCCGTTTGAAATGTTTGGAAACGTGATCGGAGGCGTTCATGTCAGAATATCGCTTTTAAAACTCGTTTTCAGTTCCAAAAATAAAAAAAATCAATTGGGGGATTTTTAGACAAAAATAAAAATCTTAGAAACATTCTCATTAGTACTGCGATAAATTTCTTACCATGATACTAATTTTGATTCATTGTTGCGTGATAAATTTCAGTGAATGGAAAAACCGTCCAGGTTGCTTTAGCATTTTTTTTTTCTCACTGTTTTTTCAAAGACAATGTCATTACATATCAATGCATCTGAAAATGTGACGAAAAGCAGCCACTGTGAGCTTTTCAGTGACACAGTGCTACTGTATGTGAAAAGAAGAAGTAACTTATCATCACAGCAGCACAATGAAATACCATGTTGAAAACCTGAAACCTCTAATTTCCACCATGCGCTCAACAGTCAGACGGCAGAAACTGATCCTTCCTCTTTTCCCATCAGCAGTAAGAAATTTGATCTGTCTGCTTGCCTACCTTTTCTCCTCCAAACACCAAAACATTTCACCATACCGATTAAAAGTCAACAAGCGACACAAAAAGAGCCCTGACGTTTGCGTCTCACCTGCTCAGGAAGGAGCATGAATCCGCTTCAGGTGCTGCATTCGGCGCGACTGACAGGGAAGGAGCAACTGTCATCACAACGTTGACTCCTCACCACAACCACAACCACGTTATTAATACGTATCGACTACGAGAAAAGGTCACTGCAGGAATGAGTCATGACACTCGTTTGAGGAAAAGGTGTGAAAGCTAATTGAGCGCGTTTCCGTCTCATGCAAGCCGGTCGTGTTCAAGACTGTCCCTGGAAGTTTGAATGTGCTCGCAGCGGCGACGAAGGCCAGTCATTTGGAGCCGTCGCTTTGACGACGACGACGGACATGGAGGAGTTTGTAACAACAGGAATTTGTTGCACGTGTTTGAACTGATCCAATTTCTCCATGTGTTCCAGTGAACGACTGGTTAGACTACGTGCAGCCATCGACGTGTACTCTGGCTGGGATTTTGATCAGTCCTGACGCCAAACGATGCAGCAACTTCAGGCCACAAATACGAATAAATGATATTTAAAAACCCAGGTCTCTGTTTGGCTAACGCGCACTCTAGTTCAGCTCTAATGTTATATGCGAAATGCCAAAGCGGATGGGTCCCCGAAAGCAGGAAGTGGACTGCAGCGCAGGGCATTCTGGGTCAGTGCAACCAAAACAAATGCGAGAGTCTGGAGCTGGCAGGAGAAACGGCTCCTGGTTTTTAGCGGAAGCCAAAAAAGTGAAAGCCTACGACCCTCTGAAGTCTCACATCGCTCAATTCTTCTCCATGTTTTGCGAAACAGGAAGTTGCTCAGAGGTATTTGCATCGTTTCCTTCCTTCAGCCACAGGCACCTTCTCACACACACGCGCACACACGCACACACGCGCACACACACACACACACACACACACGACACTCTGTATTGAATACTGAGACTGAAAGTGCGTCAGCTTTCAGCAATTTCCATGACTTCCCACAGACACAAAAAGCTGCAGGACAGACATTGATTGTGTTCTGCAGGTTTTATTGAAGCGTGTTGTTGCTGTGCAGTCTGCAGGATGGGTCCTTTATTAATGTTAATAATAATATTCATGTATTTATTTCAATAAAAACATTCAAAAATGTAAATAAAATGCAAACAGTGGTTTAAAAAGGCAGAGCTCTTGAAAACGGTGTAGTTTGACTGACCATGGTTGCTTAACAATAAACTTCTCCCCCACAGTGAACGTGTGGGGAGAAAAACAGGGCAGTTTTTTTGGGCGAGGATGTTTTTAAAAGAAAAAAAAAAACCCACTGAAAATAGCAGCCCTGTTTTGCATCGCATCTTTACAGTTACATTTTTACAGGTGGGGAACATTTCCACTTTTGCAGCAGTGTGGTTTGACATGTCAATGTCACATCAGGCGCATTGATCACATCCCCAATTCATGGTAAAATACCGGTAGCCATGAGTGACAGAATTTTATCTCACGAAGACGGTAAAATATTTATTCTTATTCTGGCGACCACAGCTGCCGGTAGTTTGCTATAAATTGGAGATGTTTGTTTTTTTTTTTTTTTTTTCTTTGGTTTCAGCGAGTTACTGAAAACACACAGAAAAAAGACACAGCAACGTACTGATGTTAGAAAATACAATTTGTACTTTTGAACACTCAAGCATTTTTTTCTTGGCTCCTATCTATAATTTGAGTTTAATTTTGACTTTGTTGAATATTTTGTCCACCACTGGTTACACAAACCGCCTGTGCAGATGTGAATGCCATTTCAGCATACACTGAGGGCAAAGTACATACATATATATATATATATATATATATATATATATATATATATATATATA
>VMRN01000087.1:586139-626834 GCA_010277015.1 Poeciliopsis turrubarensis | reverse complement strand
TATATATATATATATATATATATATATATATATATATATATATATATTTAAAAAAATGTTACATTTCAAAAGGAAGGAAGATTTTAATGAAGAAAAAATTCATAAAAAGCAGAATTACGTTAACGCTCTGGCAGAAATGTTGCTGTTGACAGCCACTCAGAATGTTTCCCACACAGCCAGGCTGAAACTGAAACCTCAGAGAAGAAGGTGAATTTCACGACATGTTGGAGCTCATGAGCAAACCTGATACCTGGTGGCCCAGAAATGCAAATCGCACCAGTGAAAGCGTCCAATATGAATTTAGCTGGAATTTAGAGAGAGAGATTTTTTTTTTTTTTTTTTAAATATTTTAGCACACGAGAAAAAAAAACGCTTTAAAAATTCCTGTTTTCTTAGAGGAAGCAGTAGTGCAAGCAACAGTTTTTAAGTGTTTTTGCGGACGCTTTGTCGATTTGCATGCGTTGGACGATGAGGCCTGAGGGGGCCTCTCCTCGGACCCCCGGCCCCATGGAGAACCCTCTAGCTCCGCCACTGATTAAAATGCCAGCCTGAAAAGAAATCCTTCTGCTACTTTTGTCAGATCACAACTAAACTGTATTGATATGATTCTCAGAAGCGACTCATGTCAAAACGTTGACATGCTAATGTTCAGTTCCAAAGAAAAGCTTGTCAAAAAGAAAAAAAAAAAAATCCCAGAAAAGCATGCAGGACCGCGGCGAGGGTCTGGTGACTGTTGCAGACGCGTGTATTGAGTTAGGCGTGTTTTACACGAATCTTCATGTAACTGCACACATTTAGGGTGACGTTTCATTGGAGCTTCAAGCAGAAGTTATTTTTGTTTTATTTCACAAATTGTTTGTATTTTTATGGTTTGTTTTTGACATCTTGAATGCAGTTTTGTTGTTGTTGTTTTTCCCCTTTAAGAGTTGCTGCTGGGCTCTTTCAGAAGCCAGGCTGAGATGAAATCATCCCGTCTGAGTGAGAAAACCAGTGAAATGCTTACATGAACCAAATCAATGAGAAAAAAATCAATACAAGAAGGTTTTTCAACTCAAGAGTTTTGCTGGATTTTTAATAATAAAGTGCCTCAACATGTATTAGTTAATATAAAGTAGAAAATTGTCTCCAAAAACAGAAGATGCCAAAGGTATTCATGCCCCTCAAATTTTTACACATTTTGTCACATTGGAACCACAAACACAAATATATTTCACTGGAATTTGATGTGAAATTATTGACGATTCAAAACATCTTTGCGAATGACAAACTGAAAAGTGCGGTGTGCTAAAGTATTCACCTTTCAGTTTTTTAGAGGTTTAAAAAAAAAAGCCTCATTTTTTTTTTTTGAATCGTGCAACATTTTCTTGCTATTTAGCAATTGTGTACCACTTTGCGTCGGGCTTTCGCGTTCAGTTCCAGTGAAATGTTTTCATACTTGTGGTTGTAATGTGACAAAATATGGGAAAGCTCAAAAGGGCGTGAATACTTTGAAAGGGTTTGGTCTTGCACGTAACGTCACCTACTGCGTTTGTCGCAGTCAGAATGTTGATTTCTTAAAATACAAAGTTTTTTTTTTTTCCTTCTTCTTGCAAAATGGCTGCTCTTTTCATATCGCCGTATTACTATTATCCCTCTTTTGCTAGAATGACTCTGTAAGAGCGAATAATCAGCTACTGGCGTGATCTTTGCTGCTTGTTGTCATTCAGAAAATACTTTGATCACATTAAAAAAAAAATAAAAAAGTCACCAGCTTATCTGTTTTGGAAAATCTATAAGCTGTGCTCTTTGATATAGTGATAGAGTAAATTCATTGAAAAAAAAAAAAAAAAAAGAGGTTTTCACACCTAATCTTCCCAACAGATAAGACAAAACATGCATCGTTACCAGGAAACGCCGCCACAGGAGGCGGCTCGTCAGCCATCGATTTGAACCCAACCATTTATATACTTTTTGGAAGCTTTTTGCATGAGTGAAAACTAAACATGACCTCAGATTGTGGCAAGGTGTGTTTTTTTTTTAAATTATTTTCTTTTTCTGTTTTCTTCTAAAACTGCAGCATATCTCACTCGGAAACTTCGACACGTCGTCTGGTTTTGATTTCTAAGAATCTCTTTTGCCCTCGTTTTGCCTGCTTGCTGGTTTCGTGGTGAAAAACGACACACGAAGGGCAGGAGGCGGCGCGATGGGCAACTTGATCATGGACGTCTGCCACGCCTGGAGCAATTTTCGTTTTATACTTATCACATGTTCTGAGTTCACTGTCGTCCTGCCACAGTTACAAACCAGATCCGTCATGGAAATCTCTCCAAAAATAAATACACCTGTGATTTTATTGTGACTGCAGATTGGACTTTTTCCACATGGTTTTTATGCGTTTATGAGAAAATGTGCTTTCTGTTGGAGTCACTGTCTGAAAAGGCAAATAAACCTTTTCTCCACTAAAAGGAGAGTCAAAGATTTTACTGGTCTGGAAATATTTTTCTTTAAATTCATCCGAGCCTAAGTAAAACGAAAAAGAAAATAAAGACAGAACTGTTTTCTGTTTTCATTTTAATACCCGTATCAAAATGCAACAATGCAACATTAAAATGCATTTCAAATATTTCATCTGCATTTACACGTGCTGCTTATTTGTTGAACATTTCTTAGAAGGAAAATTGGAGAAAAATTCAGAAATTACAAATCTCGCTTACCGACATGCAAATACTAGTAAGCTATCAAATAGTAAAATAAAGGTAAAACATGACAGCGAGGTAAGTTTTCTACATTTAAGAGTAAAAGAAAAAAGATAAAAACAAACCGTTTAACTTGTAGGCGAAACGTTCGTTTCAAAAAAAAAAAAAAAAAAGCACAGCTCCTCCACCACGTTTGGATAGCAAATAAATAAGGTCAATATATCAGCTGCCGATCCGTCATCTGATCGGTGTGGGCGTCATTATCAGATCGGAACTATTTCCACCGCCTTTACCAAACTCAGATCTTAACAAGTGAATGTATATGAAAACAACAGCCTTCATGAATGTTCAAAAACATTTTTTCACTCATCGGCACGTCATGAAGCTGCCAGTCACATTGTGAAACGGAGATATTGTTGCATGTAGGGATGAACTGCTGCTTGGAGAAACAAGCAAGCAGGGCATTCATTGAGACAAAAACAACAACAACAAAAAAAAAGCAAGAAAGAAAGAACAAAAAGAGAGGCGATCGCCTGAATGTTACAATATTCTTTGTAAAAAAAAAAAAAAAAAAAGAATAAAAAAATAATACTATTCAAAACTACACAATAGAGTCTCTGTAATAAGAATAAATTTGTGACTTTGTGTAAAGGCACATTGACCTGATCATGGGCGGTTCTAGACGGGGGAACGAGGGGACCAGAGCCCCGGCAGAACTGGACCTGGCCCTCCACTATGAGATATAGCATTAAATTAACATCTTTTAATGATTTGACCTTGCACAGAAACCGTAATTGTTCCTGTGGACCAACTTCAGTCTCTTTTACCTTCATAGTTTCACTGTAACAACGAATTAAACTTTCAGGTGTTTAATTCAGAGAAGCCATGCTTCTCTCAATATGGCTTCATCCATATTGAGAGAAGTTCACAGCTTTCATCTGCCAATGTAGCTTTTAGAAAACAAAAAGGGTTTTTTTTTTCCCACATTTGTAAAAACTGTTACTACGTGGCGACAGTATAGTATGAGACAGACAATCTGTGAAAAGATCAATTCTTAATTATCTGAAGAAAAATGCACCAACCAATCAGAGCCGGGAGGAGGGTCCTAGTGTTGTCAATCATCCTTGTGATCTGTGCTAATGGCGGAGAAGCACCTTATTATGACACAAAATAATATCTGCCATCATCGTGGCTATGCTAACTAGCATTCTTCTACCTGGAAGAGTTTCTAGCAGAGGATCTAGATTTAACCACTGATTGTCTGTTTTACATTATATCGTCATATCGGCAGTTTTAGCAAACGTGTAAAAAAAAAATACTTTTGAAAAGTGACGCTCTGTGGCTTTAATGTAATAAAACATTGTGCACCCATAGTAACGTAGTTCTTTTTTTTCGGGCGCACAGCAAGGCAGCATCCATGGTTACCGGGAGAGGCCTTTTTCATACAAATAGCACGTCGATGATGTCTCATGTTGCGCGTCGTATCTCGGCACTGATAAATAAGCTGGTACGAAAACGGAGAAAATATATTCATTAAGAGCACCGCCCTCTGCTGGTGCTGTCCGACTGCAACACAAGGCCTGCTGCGATTATCAGCCGTCTCTCTGCTTCACCGGCATGTAGCCGTCGCTGCAGGGCTGCCTCAGCATGCTGCCTGACAGAGCGATCTGCTTCAGGATGTCGTTACCGTGGAGAGGCGGTAAAAACGAAGTCAGAGCGGCGCTTGAAGGCTGCTGAGGCGGGGCCCCGGGGGGTTGAGGCGGGGAGAGGAAGCGGGTCGTCTCGGAGGGCTTGTCGTCGTCCTCTGTGCCGCCTTCCTGTTCCTCGCTCTCCGCTGTCACGCCAACGCCTGAATCCTGGCTCGGAGGCGCGGGGCTTTCAGGTCGCAGCCTCGGGATTTGTTTGTAATCGAAACAGGTCTGGATGGAGTTTTTGCCCAAAACGTTCCCGCTGCCGCCGAACAACATCTGGAAATCTAGTTTTGTCGCGTTCCCTCCCTCCCCGTCCTCGTCCTCCGGCTTTCCGTCCTTCGTCCCTTCGTCGTGTCCGTCGGCCGTGTTGATGCTGTCCGCTTCCATGCTCTCCTGACTGACTTCTTCACAGCTGCACATCCCCGAATCGACACTGTGGAGCCGGAACCTCTCGGCCTGCTGCTGCTTCTTTCCCACCTTCTCGTAGTCTGAAACGATCACCGCCTTCTGCTTATCGCCGCCCATGAAAAGCAACTTGACCATTTCCAGTTCTCTTCTCGCCGCGGCGTCGCCGTCCTGCTCGGCGTCCCGCTCTTCGCCTCGGCCGCCTGGCGGCTTGTAAGGGGCGTCGGGCGCGCAGGGCTGCAGCTTCTTGGCGGGCGCGCAGTCAGAAGAGCAGAGCTCGGAGTAACTGGGGTTGGAGAAGCTGGAGCAGCTGGAGTCGTAGCTGTCGCCTTCTGGGACCGTTTTCACTTCTGGTCTGCAGAACTTCATGGCGTCCACGGTGGAGGTCACTTCGTAGGAGACGATATCCACTGAGCTCAAGAAAGACTGAACGCACACCTCGGTGAAGTGGGAGCTTAGCCAGGTCTGCAGATAAAAAAAAACAAATGACGAAGGGGGTAATTCAATGGATGGAACCAAAGCAGCTGTTATATAAGGGTTGAAATGTCACCAGGCTCCATGTTGGAGCTCGGTTGCCACTATATACATCTTGTTGTTTTACCATTTGAGATAAACAACCAGAAAAACCCCTATAAACTCACCTGGACTGCAGATTTTTCGGGCTTTGAAGCAGGAATGACTTCTTGACCTTTCGGGTTCAGAGAAAACCAGTCCTGTGCCGAAAGCATAAGGTGGGTTAGCCTTAAAAATGGGATATTTTAAAACGTTGCTTTGCAAGATTTTTCATAAACCAAAGATTGTTTTAAGCGCGTTCCACTAGACGAACAACAAAAACAGAATCAAGAGAAATCAACTCGATCACCTGGAAAATTTCGGATTTCCCAGGGTCCGGTACGGATCGGCCTTTAAAGCTTTTCACCACGTAGATCCTGAAACAATAAAAAAAAAAAAAAAAACTCCATCGTAAACCGAAGCCAAAGACGGATGACGCCCAACGGGGGCCGAACTCTTAACATCACAAATCTGACAAAACCGTTTTTGGAAAACGGTCTTAGTTCCTCACAGTTGTTTTTTGCGCATAAAAAGGACAACGGCGGCGAGCAAAAGACCCAACGCTGCCAGCGTCACGACGCCCTTGGTGGAAACAGCCTCGACCGGCTCTGGAAAACACAGAAGGTCGCGTTAGCTGAGGGTCGCGCTCACAGAGTTCGTGCTGCTGCAGAGACTCTGGAAAGAGGAGTGTTGTGTTTGGGATTGATGCACCGTTTTGATGTTCGCTTTTAGAAAGTTAATCTTCGACATTCCTGCTTTCCTGTCATCGTTGCTATTATCAAAACGGGCTCAACAAAACCTTCGTTCAACTGTGTTGAGGTTCGCTGCCATTTTACCTGGGGTTGGTTTCAACGTCCCCACTTGTGACACCCATGACGTGGTGGGGCTCCAGTCACTCCAGGTTCCCGACAAATAGGACTGAAGGAGCAGCACGCGAATACGAGCTTCGTAAGTCTCATCTTTCGTGAACTGATCGGGGTCCAGAAGAATCCTGCAGTCACTTTTACACTCGTGTTTTTTTTTCTGAATGTCCTGACGAGAAAAGACAGTCAACACAAAGTCAACACAAGTAGTTTTTCGAAAATGTGCGTCATTCTCATCAGTAAAAGGATGAGAATGCATTTTGTTTGCAGAGAGGCGTCCGACGCCAGGATGGGGCTGTCGGCTGTTTGGGCGAACCATGTGGGAGCCTTTATTATGATATATTTAAATATTTACTTACAGTCCACGACTCGTCCTTTTGCCTCCACTGTAGCTCAAAGTTGAACTTGTCAATTCTCATGTGTCCTTCAACTCCAGAGGTCCAGGTCACCTTGGTGTAGTTCACAATCGGCCGTCCTGGTGGGTTCAACTTTACTGCAAAATCCAACATGCAGATGTTAGCTGTCAGATAACGGTTCCTCGCCAAACTCCTCGTCGAACTTTTCCAGATTCGTCACATTACAACCAAAAACGCCAAATCAACTAATTAGGTTTTTAAATTAGGAGAGTTTCTTCATTTCTTTACTACATGGCTTTACTAACCGGGACTTTTTTTAGCCGATTTTCTTTTTAGCAAGGCGGTGTGCGTAGTTTATACTCACTGTTACAACTTGGCATGTTGTAGATGACTTCAAGATGTTCTGAAGGCTTGCATCTCACAGTCACGATTAAATTATGAAACGACATGAACTGAAAAGCAATAAACACAATTATTCTGACTTTCAGAATGCGTTCATAACCATCTGAAACATTTTGAGAAGCAATAACATCAGGTTTTGTTGGCCATTCCTACGCAACTGAAAAATGCTGACATTTTGAAAATGAAACATTTTCCCTCTTTCTTTCCTGTCAAATGCAGACATTATCATTTGAGCGAAGGGTTCCAGCAATGGATCGAAACAGAAATACATCTGTCGCATCAATCTGGGCCTCCTGGCAAAGGTTTTGTTCACCTCCGAACAACATAAGGTACAATAACAACGAACATATGTCACGTCAGACTAATTCAGTCTTCATGAAATGTCTGTTTTTCCATCAGCCTCTGTGCTTTTGCAAAACCGAGCACATGGTCCCTGACAAAATTAAATCGAGACTAAACATGAAAAGGCAGAAAACAACTGGGAGTTAATCAGGACGTTTATTTTATTTGACATATATTTGAGATATAAAGCTTTTTCAGAAGCAGAAACTGCCAGTTTGAACCCGCTTATCCAAAGAACGGTGTCGTATACTCACAATGTAGGTGATCCGGAATTTCATTGAGCAGCTTTTTAAAGCTGGGTTGGAGGCATCAATGGGCTTTAGCTCACAGGAAGCATTGTAAAAACTGGTTAAAAGAGAAAAACCTTTGTTAATTATGTTTTCTACAGAGTTACTTAGAAGCATTTCATGCGGGGGGAAAAAACTGCTGCTGTTCTCACCCGTATTCAGTTTGTTCTGCATGTACCGTGCACACGTCGCCGGCAAGATGGCGGACGTGAGAGCTGTTCCACACGCAGTTCATATCACGGTTGAAGTCATTGTAGCAAGTGAGACCTGTACACAAGAAGGTGGGCATTTAATTCACCGGAACAGAGGAATAATTTCGGATATTCGTCAAATATCGAGTTAAATGACTCACTCTGTGACGGATGAACGCTGGGGCATTGATCAGCAGCACTGCAGATACGAAGGACAAGGAACAGAAGGAGTCCTATCCCGGTTGTCGCCATTTTCTTCACAAGTTATTTTCTTTGAGATATGATGGCTGGGTTTCCTACATGTGTGACCAGAAGGTTTGAGGGGATCAGTCACTTTCCAGCTGTTGTTCTTCTCATCCTGCAGTTGACAAATGGAAGAAAAAGGGAAAAAAAGACAAAGTTTCACTCTTGTGAGCACTGAACTCAACCACAGTTCAGATCATTTCACAGCGTTTCACCGATTACACCATTGTTTGGTGTAATTATTTGGAGATTTGAAGCTGCAGCAGGTAACGTTTAAAAATGACGACTTTTACATGTCTGTTAAAACTGTCGCCGTGTGGTGGAAACAATCTAACGCCTCCTTCTCCTCCCGGTGCTAACTACAGAGCTACTCGGCTCAGAGAGAAACAATCAATCACAGCCAGGAGGAGGAGGGGTCTCAGCGCTGTCAATCACGCCTGTGGAAGTGCCACTCACACCCGCCGCCTTACTCGTTGCTACGCTACAGCGTCCTCCTGATAGCACAGTCTGCCACGAAAGCTAATTTTTTGACAAAAAATTTATTGGGGAAAAATAAAAGGAGATGCGAGGAGAGGAAACGGAAGAGCTCCGTCAAAAGCTCTTTCAAAATAGAAGCGCCGTTGAACTTTTATCCAATCGAAGGTTTAGAAAGCAGCCAAGAAAATCAGGGCTTTGGAATTCATGCGGAAATATTTACTTAGGCGAAGCCAAGCTAAGTGTGCGAAATGTTTTCAAAGTCGGCAATAAAGAAACGTGTGGCGGGGGAAAAGAGTGAATGATGAAAATCCAAACCTAAATAAAAGTGATGAGACGGTACCAGACGTGGTGAAAAGCCACAGAGGTGAGACTGCTTTAAAAATAATTGCCCGGTTTGTTCCACAGCCAAATAACCAAAACAGTCTCCCACAGAGTCTGGAGACGTGGGCGTCGAGGTGCGCAGCCTGAGATGCTCTAACCGAAAAACCTTTTGGTAAAACATTTCCTAAGAAATGTCTTGTATGCAAATCTCGTCACAGCAGGCCCTCTACAAGAAAGCACTCCCACATTTCAGAAAGTCGGCTCTTTTCTCTCAACCCCACAACACGAAATACACCTTTTCTTCTCAGCAGAGCAAAGCGCCGAGTGGAGACGAGACGTTTAAAGGTTCTGCTTTTCATTCCTCAAGTTGTTTCCTGCCGCCTGCGCCGCGAAGGAGCGTCAGACGTCTTTTGTTCTTCTTCTCACTGCAGACCTCATCCACACCGACCGCAGATGAGATTAATAAGACAGAAAGTCATTTTTGAACATCTGAAAGCTCGCCAGTGAGATTTGATTTGATAACAAAAAGCTGTTGGATATCTTTTCTCTGTGTGAACCTGCTTCTGAACTTCCAACGTCCTCAGCGGCGTCCCAACATTTTGGGAAATTTTTTCCAAAACTACAAAAAAAAATTTAAAAAAATCTAGCATTTGTTTTTACACTGCTCAACAATAAGCTAAGCATACAGCAACTCAAATCAAACAATTAAATAACTCAGTTTTCGTAGAAAACGGAAGCTCAAGTCGCTGTAGGTGCAAAACAAAAACGAGTTTTTCAAATTAATAAAAGAAAAGAGTTTGCAAATTAATTCGACCCCCAAAATAAAGAAAAAGATTCTGCCTGCTCTCAGGATTTGTGTCGCTGTCTCTTTGAAAATGCCTGCTGATTCAAGCGAGGTCCAATCAATCAAAGCAGATTTGTGCTGTCAGTCCGTTGATATTTACTACGACATTTAAGAGAGAGGAGAAAACACGGTTGCTAAAAGTAAAATACTTTGAGTTATGTCTAATATTTTCCACTTCCATCAGTAAAACCTTTGCTTCAATTAAAAATAAAAAGTCTCTCCTGCCTCAACCACTTGTTGTGGCAAGTGGTTGAGGCGTTTAGTTGTACTTGTGTTTCTCTGATAATAGAAAGCAAAACCTCTTTCAAAACTGAGAACAGTGAGTAATAAATCATCTTTTCATTTAGAAGAAGAAGAAGAAAATAAGCGCAAGCGGAGACGAGAAACCTTCAGCGTCTTACCTGTCTGCAAAGCAACTCGCCGTCTTCTTCCGAGTTCCTCTATTTATTTCCTCCCACCTGCTGCGAAACAACGTCAGACAAGGTTAGTTTCTCAGTATGAATCTCACTCAGAATCGCAGATAAACTGATAACGCAGAAACTACCGTCTGAAGTGGTGGTGGATCACGACTGAGATCTGCTGCCTCATTAACAAAGGGTGTGTTTTCTCAGTTTAAGTCATTTCAAAATAACATCCTCTAATGGTAAGAAATCTATTTTCAAGAGAAATGCTTTGCTCTTCGTCTCTTCTTGTGACGAGCGGGAACTTTCTACAACAATGTATTTTGTGTTGCAATATTCACTAAAGGTAAATATTGCAGTTAGAGAAAGTGGTCCTCCGCAGCGCCTGAACCTGGCAACACCGGAAGAAACAAGCTGTGAACCTGGTCAGCGTGTGATCTTGTTGGTGCGAAATCTCAGACAAAACATGCATTGGATTTCTGGCACGCTCCCCACCGACCCGGCTCCCCTCGCGACCCGCTACGCACTTTTACTCGAGCGACAGTCGACGGTTTCCAACGATCCGACTGAACCTGGCCGCTCTCGAGCTTCTGCATGCTCGAGAATCACAGGAGCGCTTGAAGTGAGTCACAAACAGGACGAAAGGAAATGCATGTGTGGGCTCACGTAGGATTTGTGGTCTGCGGTTATTGCAGCCTAATGCACCAGATCCCCCCGCAAACGTCTCTGCACAACAACAGCAGCTGGAGAGGATCGTCAGCCCATTGTGCGAAGGCAGACATTTTTAAAAACTTTTTTTTTTTTTTGTCAAAGAACATGAATGTCTTTGGCACAATGTTGTTGTTTTTTTTTTTCCTGAACTAACAATTGATGACTGACTCCTTTTTTAATTGTTATTTTTAGCGCTACGATTATTTTAATTATCTCTGCAAAGCGCCGTGCGCGTTCTTTCATTTCCGTGCGCAGGCGCTCTCACCTTCTCCGGTCACCTGTTTGCGCGGTTTAATAAAAGGTCAGAGTGTTTTTGTAAGAACCAGAAAGTGTTCCATTATTTCTGACAGGTGCACATCCTGCTCAACAACACCTCCACCCCTGTAAACAATTTTAATCTGATTAGACGGCGGAACCTTTTTTTTTTTTTTTTTTTTTTAGAAGTCATAGAGTTTACCGAAAAGAAAATGAAAAAAATGAAAAAAGTGAAGTGTGTATTTTTTGCTTAGGTGTGTTATCAGTAACAAGAAAAGAAGAAGTAGATATTTTAGTAATTTTAGCATTGCGGAATGAAATGGCATTTTCTATTTTAGTCAGATTTTCCGATCAGGTTGGTGACCTTCAGTCACCATCGACAACCTTTTGAGCAAAAATATCCCAAGTCAAAAGGATTCTTTATAATTCACTTTGCTTCTTTCAGACCAATTTTTTATTTATTTTTTTTGTCCAGTTTGGAACAGAAAGATTATTTGAAACACTGACTATGCTGCTCATTTTCTCCCTACGTGGTTCTGCTTGATTCTCCGCTCCCTTAACGTCTTTGTCTGGGATTTCTCCCACTGACCTGGATTCTTCCAGTAGAATTTCCATCGGCAAACAGAGGGAGAGGTTTTGAACGACGTCGTCGATTTTCCGCACTGTTTCAGAATCTTGGTCTGCCCGGAAAATTTAGCAACGGCAGTGGAGGAAGTGACCGAAGCCGTCGGGTCCGTGTTGGTCACTCTTACAGATATCGAGTTAGCATTAGCATTAGCATCGGCGTCCAACTGGCACATTATATAAGTCACAGGCTAATAATGACCAGGTCAGTTTGGTTTGATGTCACTTAACCTGTTTGCATTACTAGATGGCAATAGAGTAATAGTTGAATAATGAGATTTCCTTGGATTAATATTCGAGTCAGAATGCAGATAGATTGTCAACCATTTACTGCTGAGGCAGAGTAAAAAGTAACCATCGAAGAAATTACTCAAGTGAGAGTATAAAAAGAATTTGGTAAAACAGGCGACTTCAAAAAAAGTAAAATTACATCATCAGATGGACAAAGATGTCAAGCTTTTTGGAACTTTAGGTATTTTAAAGACCAAAATGGAACTAATTCTTATAGGTAAAATGATTACAAAATAACGAAATGAGGCAAATGTGAACATTTTTCCAAGTCAGTTTTGTTTTTTCAACATGAAACTAAGAAGAATTGCAGGCATGTGTGGATCTTTGGTTAAAACAACCTTGTTCTTCGTTCTGCGGAGTTAGTCAACATGGGCAGAGGGTCCAGAAATGTTACTGGACGAAGCAGCAATACTTCATGATAAGACGACTCAAGTGAAAGAAAAAAGTCCAGCATTGCAGAAACGGAGTATTTCTAAAGTTTGCTAAAGTAACAATACAACATAACTCTGAGTCACTGAGTCTTATTTGAACTCGGGCCTGAATGGATGCATGGATTGACTGAGATTGGAAAATCTGCAAACATTTCATCTCATCGTGTTGAACACACCGGCGTCCAGATCAAAGCTGCGCTTCTGCACAACAAGCTTTAAAGCCGCAGAGTGAGATTAAGAGAAACCTGGTTCTGCAGAATGAGTCATATTTGGAAATTCGAGTGACTCACTTCAGCTAACCTTAAAACACATGTACAAAAACAGCAGCGGCATGTTTGGAAACGCGACATTGTTAATAGCATGATCAGATTAAAACTCTTATCTCACTTGTTAGGGCTCGACGTAAAACTGTGCCTACAGCTTTAAAATATATTTTTTTAAAAACTACATTCATGTTATGTTTCTGTCTTCCTCTGACATTTGGACTTCCCCTGATCAGGTCCAACAAAAAAAACCCTGAAAATGCAGACTCTCTTTTATTTTTTTTCACTCTGTTTTTATAGAGACCCAAGCAAGAAAACAACCACAAACTACAGAAAGTAGAGAAAAAAAAAAAACCCACTTCCTAACCTCTTTTTCTTCCCGGAAATCTACTTTTGTTTCTGACAAGAAGTAAAAGAAGAAAAAAACCCTTTTGGTCATGCCCTGATCTATAATTTTTTTTTATCATTGACTGGTAAGTTGTAAAAATACTGAAATCTAACAGAGAAAGTGCAGGTTTTTTTTTGGGGGGGGGGGGGGGGGGTTTGGTCAAATGAGGCACTTAAAGAAGGAATATTACAGTCGTGCAAATCTTTCATCTGACTGAACTGCAGGTGAAGGCATGTCCCTTCTCCTTACTGATAAACGAAAGCACATTTACTGTTTTTTGTATTCTTGGAAAAGCAGATTCCATAAAGGCGATTGGTGTTTTGCACTAAAGCTGTGCTGTAGAAGAAGAAAATACAAAATAGGCCAAGTGAGTGGCCTAGTTTGGTGGCATTGCAGAAACCGGCGAGCCAGAGCACCTTGCATGAAACGCGGTGGCTCTCAAAAGTGAACGCAACTTTGATGAAACTCCAGGTCTAAAATAAGTAGAGAACATTATAAATAACTCCCAAACTCTCCTCCCCTAATACTAACTGTAGGTTTTAGCAGTAAAATAGTGTGAAACTGCACATGGTCTTCGTATAGGACTTAGTGGAAGCACATTCAGGGAGTTTTCACACCTGATAGTCTGATTAAAGCTGACTAAGCAGGACTGGTGTGAACGCACCCATTGGGGTGCGTTCACACCCCAGGGTGTCGTTTGTGGAGGTGTGAATACGCAATCGAACTCTGGTGGCGACGCAAGCAGACCGGAGACCGCTCCAAGAGGAGGAAGTGCAGGGCATTCTGGGTAAATACAACCAAAACAAATGTGAGAGTCTCAACGCCAGCAGGTAAAATGGCTCGCGGTCTTTTACCAAAGACAAAGGAGAAATCTTACAGCTGCTAAAATCTGACACCACTCCAATTTTTGTTCCCGTTTTGCGAAGAAGGAGGTTGCGCTCCGTGTCTTTCGTTTCATTTTCATCAATGGATCTTGACATTTGCGTCGTTTAACTTTTGCTCCGGTCCACAGTAATGTGATCCGGTAATGTGATCACATTGAACAAGGTATCAGTCAGGAGAAGGGTATGAAATAAGTCCACAAGATAATATATACACTACAGTAGAGTTGATACGGTTATCCAATATTTATAGAAAATGTAGAAACGGTACGATTACTGAAACTGAACTTCTCCGGTGAGTTCTCTCAATATTTTGGGATTTTATTAAGAAAAACAATTTCAGGATATTTGAAAATTATAAAGTTTCAGTCAATTTCTTTGGGAACAACATGGAGCTGCTGGACAGGGAACATAGTAAACCCACCGTGCATCAGTTCATACATGTTGGTAAATATGACTACATATTAATGAGCTGTAACTTGAATTAGTAAAAAAAAAAATATATATATTTTTTTTTATAGAGGACAGGGCACCAAAGCTGGATCCAGCCCACAGCCCCACATCATTGCAAATCCGGCCCTGGTCTCATCAAAAACCTGGCATTTCAACAGAGTCGAGTTGACTTTTAAATCAGTCACATCTCATCTAGTTTCCTCAGCCGAGAACTGACAACGCAAAGGGAACTTTGTTCCCTCCGTTTCTGGTTGCAGGTGACGATTTACGGCTTCTTCTTCTTTTTTTTTGTTTGTTTTTTCACAACTGAGTGAAAGCGGATGGATGGAAGGAGAGCCTGGCTCGACGGCAGGATGTGGCATGTGGGAGTGAGCGCCGCGAGCCACGGCTCAGTGGAAGAAAGGTGTGGGCTCTGTGCTGGATTCAGAACGTCCCCCTCGTCGCTCTCGAGGCCCCCTGACCGTACCGGCGGGTTGAACGTCTGTTTGCGTTGAAACGGCACAAAAACAACAACACGTGTCGATGCTGCCACCTTTGACCTTTGGATCCTCTGTGATGCCTGTTTTGTGTGTGAACTCTATGGCTGCCCACCTCCTCAACTGCTGGCGTCATTTCTCTTTCTACACGTTTCCTACCACACATTTCAAACAGACAAAAAAAAAAAAAAACTTTCCCTTGTCTCTTTTCATTTCTAATCTCACTATTAAAAAATATAGTCAGGATAAGAATGAAATGTTTTGCCACCTTTGTTTTTGAAACCTCACATGGTTCCACGTTTACCCCATGTTTCATCAGTACATTAAAATGCCTTTAAAAAAAAAATCATTTTATTTAACAACTTTAGGAGAGTCCCGCAACAGAAGAGAAAGAAAAAACTCTCAATCTCGTCAAGCCATTATAGCAATGCGACAGTTTTATCTCACTTGGCTTAAAAACACCCCAATAAACCACTCGACTTTATCATCAGGACATCAACACTGAGGTGACAAAAAACTTCTGGCCGGAGTCGATGAAGAGAAAAACACGATGGTTTAACATTCAGCACCTGTCAGAAAGGCAGCCTACCTTCGCAGCGCCGTTCAGTCCTCTGCTTCCTCCCTCCTCAGCTCTGAGTGGCTCCTCTGCAGTTCTTCATGTTTCTCGTTCTGCCTCTCAGCAGTGACGACTGCAGGACGGGGGTGGGGGGGGGGGCGTACGCGAAGCTCTGACGACTGAGCTGCGGCCTGACTGCGGCGTGTGGTTTCGTTGATAGTAACTGTGTGATCTGCAATACGAAACGGCAGGGTGAAAACCCTAAGGTGTTTTTTTTTTTTTCTTTCTATAACAGCACTTCATGTCAAAGCTTGAAGGAAGGAGAAGCTGCCTTTATGGAAACTGCTGTGTTTTTTTGTTTTTTTGTTTTTTTTAAGTCTCTTGCAAATTTAACGAGTCGCGGGCTGCGCTTTTTTTTTTTTTTTTTTTTTTTTGGGCTCGTTTTTGAACGGGAAGTTGCTCGTTTGGGCTTGGAAATAAGCAGAGAGTCATAATCAACCCCAGAATTTGTCCGTCATTAAAATAGTTTTTCGTCAGGCTCCCCCTGATCCGTCCCGCTGTGTCTTTGTTAATGTCAGGTTCATATATCGCGTCTGAATGACGTCGAACGGGGTGTGACAATTACTGTAGGTTTCAGTGATACACTTATACTTTTGACATTTGCTTTAATATTGTAAGCAGAATCTTCAAAAGTGAGCGGATTCTGCATGGGAAAAAGGAATTATATGAAAGGATAATAATTACTGTGCTTTATTTATTTATTTGTTTATTTATTTATGTGAATTGTGACTCCGTTTGACAAATTGTAACTTTTCTGGTAATTGTTGTTTTCTGGTGACACGTCTTGCAGTGACATGAGCCCCAGGTTCCAGCAGGGGGAGCCCAAGAGCGCTTAAATTCCCACAGGCCATAGACAGACCTCAAAGCGGAATGTCAACACAAAGCTTTAAAGATTTCAGCTTTAAATGAAAAGTATGATTGTTTTTTTTTTTTTTTGATAAAATAATTTACGAAGAATTTAAAAGATCTGACAAAGTTGCTTTTTTCTTCATTTTAAATATAGCAGTGAATGTGTCTAAATTCAGAATTTAAATCAATAAATAATTAAGGTACACCACTTACATCAGAACACCTCAAAGACTTTAATGGACCTGCAGAAGCTGCATCGTGTTCATCTGTCCCATAATTCATTTTAGGGCGTCCACAAAGCAAATTCACAAAGTTGCAAAGCCTTCATACGTGCAACATAATAAAACGCGGCAGCGCCGCAGCCAACGTGTCACCCAGTCTCATGCTGCATTAATGCACCTGTTGAACATTCGCTCCTCCACCTGGGCTGATGAACATGGAAGAGGCTGAAAACCACAGAGGATTGCATTTTATCTCTATGGAGTCGTGCAGGTATGATGGACCTGACCTAGACTGACTGGCTTCACTGGCTCTCCTCATCATGACATCAACAGTTTTAAGAAGTGCACCAGTCCCTCCTGGTGCAAAACTCCCACAAACATGATGCTGGAATTCCCACAAGTCCCACAGAAGACTGGTGAAGTTTCCCTCTTATTCTTCATGGCCAAACACCTCAGTCTTACATTTACCAGCCCACAATGCATTGCTCCAAAATGTGACATCTATGTCACATTTTGACATAGATGTCACTTTTAATTAGATTCAAGTTAAAACTTGAATCTAGCTTTTAACGTGTAAGAAGTCATTTTAAAACATTTTCAAAAGTGGACCAAAACCAGGATATGTATAAACTAACATCAGAGAAAAAGAGAGAAAAGCAATATTTGTGTGAAACATCTGGTTTCAGTTGTTCATCCAACAATGAAGCAGACCAACAAAAAAACCCCAACAACAACAACATAAGATTGTATCTCTGGAATAACTGGTAGGACACCAAATGCCAATCCACTCGCTAAACGCTGCTCAGGCATGATGTCATGACGACTTCCATAATATCGTTTGCTTATTCTTTTGAAAATGTTAGAAATACCAAGTCAAACGTCTGACTGCGATGCATAAAACCAACCTAAAGGTTGCAGAGTTTGGTACGAGTCAGTGGTTGTAGGCGAAACTTGAGTCACATGACGCTCCTTTTTCTGAAACGCCAAAATTTGTTCAACTTCAGCTTTCTAACGCCACAGACAAACTCTGCCGAACTTTCACATCTGTATTTTCTGCACGTTGTCTTTCACTGTGTGACAGTTCCCTGTTGCCCCAGCTGCAACTGTTTTGTTTGCCTTTGACAAAACAAGGAAATACTCTGATGTTTTAAAAGATTAAAACAGCCATGCACACCTCGATGAGACGCTTAGAGTAAACATGTGCAATAAAACAGTCTGGATTCTTCTCTGTTTGGTTGAAACATTGCTGCCCCCTTGTGTTACAATCACACAGCTATCCAAAGAACTCAATCATTTTAATCAAAATAATGTCAATCTGAAAATATATGATTTCCTGTGAGATTTATTATCAAACTAATAATAAGTAATCACCCAAAATGCTGCAGTTAAGCTAAGTGACAATAAAAATCTGTCAGAAAACGCAAGAGGAACTATTCTGCACACAGGAAATGAAATTCAAAGGAAAGCTCAGAGTCACAGCTGACCATGGCTCTTTTTATTAACATTTCCTAATAATGCTTTTTTTTCCCCGGACATCCCCTTTTTGAGAAAATGTTATCCTTCCTGTCACATTTCTCCAAGTAGGTTTTGTAATCCCTAAACTTACGACTAGTCCTTTGCATTGCGCAAAAGTCGTGAATCATTATTTGTATCTCGATACCTCCAACCCCAGAGCAAAACGTTTTGTGGTTCGTCCATGCTGAACGATTTTAAAAGTAAAATAGACTTTTTCTAACTTTACATCATGTTATAATCTCGTTCGCTCCTCAAAAACCCACCTGGAGAGTTGCTTTGATTCTCGTAAAGAAAAGTTTGAGAAATCCTTTTCTTTCCCATAATAACCATTCAGTGCAAAACACCTGAGGGGACCTAGCTCCGCCTTCCAGACAAAGCTCCTCCTCAGAGCTGCAGTTTCCAAGCTTCCCAGCTTTTGCCTTGCGAAGCAGCCTTCCTCTGCAACTCTCCTGTAACCCTAGTGCTGTAGCACTGAAGACCAGTCTTGAGACCACTTTTTGATGAGCTTCTAGCTCAAGACTAGTCTAGACCACAACTGTAAAATTATCACTAAATTGCCAGCATATGGTGTAGTTTATTTGTTAACGTCTAAGCAATAAGGTGACTTGCTAGTTACGTGTTTTTGGTGTTGTTAGGGATGGCACGAGACCTCCGCGGAATGTGGCCCCGAAACGGAAGCAAAGCAGAACAAAGAGTTTGAATTGATAATGATACTGGTTAGATTTATTTCGCTAGTGTTTTATGGGAACGTGGATCTTCCTGATCAATTTAATTAGCAATTTTGATCATGTTTCACATTTTGTTGTGTCATGCAACGCGGTCTTGGTCTCGACTTCCCTCAGTCTTGGTCTTGACTCGGTCTCGGTTAGGTGGTCTTGACTACAACACTACATAACCCCCCCCAATCAGTTCCAACAGGTGCCTTCTGCTGGCTAGCAGGAGTTAGCTGTCTAGCAGCAATTAGCATCAAATTAGCTACTTTGAAGTGCAACGCTGGTAAAAATGTTTTTAAAAGGTTAATAGTGCTGTTGTGATGACGTCCTGAATTCTTAAATGAGGCTGAGTTTTTAAAGAAACAGCTGCTCAATTTAAAAAAAAAAAAAAAAAAAAACAACTTAAATTATGAGGTCAAATTGCTGTTAAGTCACATTTGATATATACGGCATTTTTAGAACAACCTGAAGTTAACGGTTGCTATTCTGAAGCTGGAAAAGGCATAACATTGTCCCCATTGTCACCTTCTGTAAGAATACATCGGTTTGTGTAGGACAAAGTAGACGAAACGGATGCATTCTGAGTCCCATCCCAATCACCCCAATACAAATGTTCACGCCAAGTTTAACGTATAATAATCAGAAAGAGATACTCACAGTTACAGGGGAACACCTGCTCCATAGACCACTGAGGCTCCCATGGCCCTGCTGGTGTCTGTCGCTCCAGCAGTCTGAGAGGGTACTGACGTTCGAAGCAGACCGCTGTCTCCTAACTGTGGAAGAACCAAAAAGGAAGAGGAAGACACACACACACACACACACACACGCTTCCTTGTGACTTTTTAATGAAGTGGGTTTTTCTCTGAACCATCTATGTTGACTCAGTTTCTAAGTAACTCGAGTTTTCTAATGCGGGAAATTACAACTTCAATGCTTTAGAAGTATGATGCAGCAAAAGAATGATTGAGGCAAATTTTTGTTTCCCATAAAAAAAACTAAATAAATAAATAATGCAGATCTAAACCTACTTCTTAAACTTCTGACTACAGCGCTGGGCTGTAAGTAGCCTCCTCTCATGTGAGCACAATAAAATCAGTGAAGGAAGTTACCTTTGAGGTGAACAGAGGACAGATGATGGTGATGACTAACTAAATCCCGAATATTTTTACCCAACGTTTGCAGAAATTCACAGAATGTTTCTTCGTTGTCGCGCATCTGATCCACAGACTTTCTACTGCTTCCTTCCACTTTCCAGCCTTCCAATGCGTTTCCTGTGGATTCTCGTCTCCCTCCAGTGAATAAACGATGGGAGTTGCTCATTCAACTCCCTTTGAGGTGGATTTCTCCAGTAGAATTCCAAGCGGGTCAATTAGAGAACAGAAGGACAAGTTGTGAACGACGATTTTCTGTGCAGTTTTAGAACCGTAGTCTGTCTGTAGTTTCATGGCCACGGCAGCGGAGGAAGTGGATGAAGTCATTCATCCACGCTTCCAAATATCGGATCGATATCAACGCCTCGGCACTTCTCTCTTTATAGCGATGGCCGCCGTCGAGCTCCTGTAAGCTTCATAGCGTCAAACTGGCGGCAGGGACAGTTGCTCGAGCTTTTGGGTTGTTCTGATTTTAATGAAATTTGATAAAAATAGAATATTGAGTTTATTTTTATTGGTCATGTAATCTGACAAGATGACGTGTCCCTGACTCATTTTGCAGGGTGAGCTGTGAATGACGACTCAAAAAAAAAAAAGAAAAAAAAAAGAGTCAGAGTCGAACAGAACGAAAGAACCAAATAAGGTACGTTTTGTGTTGGCTGACTCTTGTCTTTCCATTCTGCTTAAGGAGCTAAACATCACAGCGGCTTTATTTTGCTACTTTTTTTGCGGACTAGAATTTGGTTCCGGAACGATCCAGAGGGGGAAATTATCTGATGACCTGGCTCAGATGAACAAAACGTTCATTTCCCTTCTCCTGCAGCCAAAGAGATTCATTTTCTGGGGTCCATATTTGCCATGAAACCAAAGCAGAAACACTTTTCTATCGCTCGTCTATATTTTTTATTGCAAGTCGCATCTTTCACCAGTTCACCAGTAATTATACAATATCCCATATTTTCCTAATATTGTTCAGCCCTAGAATTACATGTGTTAAAGTATTCTATGTATATTGATAACACACAATTTTGACAGCATGGGAGTTCCATATTTTGTTTGAGTTTTCTTCTTTATTCATCTCTAAACTGTGCAAAGGAATTCCACACTGACCAAATTGTAGAATCTAACCTAAATACATAACTTTTAATCTTAAGAAAAGATTAAAAGTTATTTTTAGCTAAGCTGAAACTGGTTTAAAGGGAAGTTCTGGGTTCGCAGTTTAAATATCAGTTTATTTTCGTCTGTATGTGCAATGAGCAAATGTCTCGCTGGAAAATACGCTTCATGACCAGAATGTGATCATGAGCACAAAACAGCATTGAGAAAGTACAGGTCATAGGTCAGAAGTCCATTGACTCAGCTAATCGTTTCAGCAAACGATGCAAACTAAACGCTGGATCAGTGCTGTGTGTTTTCTACCGGGCCAAAGGTTTGCAGTGGTTAACATTCAAACACACATTCAGTGTTGAACACACAGAGGAGACGGCTTAAAGCAAACCCATACTTTATTTAAAAAACGACCGTGAATAAAGTAACAATAAAATTAAGTAACAAAGTAAAAACTTTATTGTTCAGATGTTGCTTTGTCTTTACTATTATACACATTGGATGAAAAGTATCTGTCCCACTTTTGGGTATAAGTTACAATAAAACACGTGATATCTTTGCACAAGACGAACAAAAACAGGGTGTAGTTATCTGAGCTGAATCATCCATGTGTAAATACTTCTGCGTACCCATGGATTACAAAAAGGTGGCGTAGTGTCAGTTTAAGAGCCGATTAAAAAAAAAAAAAAAAAACCTCCTTTGTAACGTTAAACTAGAAACTGAAGGCTGCTTCTTTCCATGCCAGATCTGTGGCTGGCTGTAACTTTGTAACTTGAGGCGCTGGACGAGGTTTTCGTCATCTCGTCTCATGCTACGCCTTCTCGGCCGATCACAAGTGCTTCCCCCGGCCTTCGGATATGATGTGCTCGGGAACGGCACGGGTGTACCACTCCGACCACGCGCCGTCGTACACGGACACCCCCGGGTGTCCGCACTCGTGGGCCGCCAGCGCCAGGACGCACGCCGTCACGCCGGAGCCGCACGACACGCACACGGGGCGGTCGAGGTCCACTCCGGCTCGGACGAAGAGCTCCCGGAGGCTCTCCTTGGGCAGGAAGTGTCCGGACTCGGACAGGCAGGACTGAAAGGGAATGCTGGCGGAACCCGGGATGTGGCCGGGCTCGGTGTCTGTGAAACGGGAAGGAGAGAGATAATTGTGGAATAGAACTATTTATTGATTTGAGACAGTTCCAAACAGCTACAAGTAAGAGGCGTTATATGACATTTGAAAACACAGTATTGTATTTTGGGTAAAGCTGGTTAACTTCCCAGTTCTAACTTTCCATGAGAGTATCTATTTTCACAAACACTCATAAGACTACTTAGAGACAAAAAATGAACTGAAACACCTGAACTGCAAGAGCAGCAACATGTTTTGCAATTCCACAATGACAGAATTCACAGAAAAGCAACAGATTCCTGCATATTTTTTGTGTTAATACATAGTTTTTTTCACAGATGGTCAATAACATTGGGTTTAAGTTACTGGCAGTAGTAGTTCTACAACACTACTGCCAGTGTTGACTTTTCATTGTGGAACTATAACCTAAAAGGCTTGAGAAAAAACACGAGTGAAATCTAGGACTTTTAGAATAATGTTGGTTGTAGAGAAGAGCTTAATACATTAAGAGAAGGTTAACTTTGGTCATTTGCTTGCATTTCTATCTAGGACTGTTGAAAACGAATATTTTAGTAATCGAGAAATCGATTTTTCTTACGATTAATCGAGTAATCGGATTTTGAAAAAGATAAAACAACAACTCAACAACTATTTCTATTAGATTATTTCCCAAAATTATCTAAAGGACGATTATACATCAACATATGATCATTTTTTTTAGAAGCTTATGCATTTTTTCCCCTCACATGACTATCACTGTCAAACATCACACATTCGTCTTCTTCTTTGCTTTCTTTCCGAGCACTGTTGCTGAACTTCACCACCTCAGACACTATAATCTACACCAGGTGTGGACATCAAGTGCTTAAGAGTCCATCCAATTAGCCGATTATGTGATTAGCATGCAGAGTGAGAACCTTTAGCACTTGATATATGACAGCCTTCAAAATACTGCAGCCCTTTGTGAATTTCACATCGAACACAAGGATGTTACAATTATAAGTGTGACTGTGCAGCTCAATTGTGAAGGTTTAATTGTGAACAATCATTTTAATGATAAGACAGTTAAGTGGCTTTTCCAGTCATTTTGACCACTCAAAGCGCTTTACACAAGAGTCACGTTCACCCATTCGCACTCACAGACACATTTACACACCGATACACAGACCGGCCTTGCCCACAGGGACATTGACATGTGGAAGCTGGAATCGAACCTACAACCTTCCGATTGCAAGCAACTACTCTGCCATACAGCCAAGGTCACCCACAAGCCCCCCATTAAGTAAGCATGCAGCGTGCAGCGTCTGTTTCTAAAAACAGTTTGATGCAAGTTTTGACATGAACATCATATTAAGCACATTTCAGTAAAATTTCATTTATCGAAGTATTAAGGAGGACATATCTGACTCAGTCACTTCCTCTTTTTTTTTTTTACTCATAGTATGTTCCACTTTCCAGTGACATTTAACAACGAGTGACTCAAGCCTTTCCTAATTTCTACGAGGTCAATACTTCACGATACCAATCTGCAACCCAGTTCTGCATGTTGCAAGTTAGTGTTTCATTTCTTTCATTCCCTTATCTCAAAGAAATGCACCGGTCTAATATTTCTTACCTGTTGATACCTCATACCCGATACCTGTTGGACCCAATTGTTTACAATTGTTTACACGCCTATTACTGTCACCGTTTGACATATTTTTGTAGAGGTTTCCTAATTTTGACCTTGCAACACATTCCATCTGATGGTAATTTAATTTAAGGTCTTTTCCCAGTAGAAAGCATTTTAAGTGATACGTCCTAAAACTCAAAACTTCATCCAGCTCCTGGTGTACCTGTGTGAAACAAAAACCTTTAGAGCGGTCACTCAACTTCCACCCAGAGGACTGAACAGCAACACATGTCCCTGAACACAGGTGGCGTCAACATGACCGACGCCATCTTCTTACTCAGATTAGTAAAATCATTTCATTGTCATGACTAGTACAAATTTATGCAACTAAGCCATCAGTTTCAGAAAATCCACCCTCATTGTGACTGTAGGCGTCGAGTCAGTCTGACGCAGCGTGTTTGTTTACCGAGAAGCTGCCTGACAAGCCACACGTACGCCTACTCAAATGTTACTATTTCCAAAGGTAACACAATACTTTTATCCTCTTGTGATGGCGAATCCTCCCAAAGCTCTTTCATTCATATGAAGAAATCATTAAAATGTTGAATTTGCCTCTATCTGCGTTTCCGCCATTGTTTTTTTTTTTTTTTGCGTAAAAGTAATAATCAGGGAGACCGACCTTTTCACAGATTATCCACCTTGTATCATACCGTCACGACATGGTGACAGTCCAAATAAATATGTAAAACTGTTTTTGTTTTTTATAAAAGTTACATATTGCATCTTTATCTCTGGTCATTTTAACATTGTGGTGAAGAAAGGTATCTCCACAGGATGCTGCTGCCTCCACTTTGCCTTACTCCACCATATGAAATGTTCAAGCTAGTATGCAGTGCTACTTTTGTGCCATGCAGAAAGTTGAAAAGTTCATTGTGAGATTTTTACCCACTCCACTCCAAAAAAGAAAGAAGAAGAAGAAGAACAAAACAACATTGTTCTGCACTTTTTTGTTGAGGAAAAGTACACAAAACAAAACAAGTGTCTGATTTGCAGCATCGGCTGCTTATTGGGAGGAAGTGATTTTATGACAATAACATCCTAAAAGGGGGATTCTGAAGCTGTAAAACTTAATGAAGAGTTGCTTGGAGACGACTTGAGGTGCCAAGGTGACTGTGAAGGTCACAGTTGAAGCTCAGAGTTGAAAGTCATTTGGGGGGGATTGTCTGATACTCACTGTCTCTGGGTTCAGGGTCCACTCCTCGGAATCTTCCCGCGGACCTGGCATCCACCACCTGGAAAGCTTTGGTGTCCAGATTATTCAGCAGGTCGTCATAGGTTTTAACCCAGGAGCGCTTTAGGGACGCCTTGAACTCGGTGGGAGAGGGTCTGACGTGCTTGTCGCTAACCGGTCGACCCTCCAGCTCCCAGTTCCTGAACCCCCCGTTCAGCAGAGACACCGCGTTATGCCCGAACACCCGGAACATCCACCACACGCGCGGCGCCGAGAACGCGCCGAAGTCGCTGCGGTCGTATATCACGACGTGCGTGTCGTTTTCTATTCCCAAATTCCCGACGTAGTCAGCGAAAACTTTCTCCGGCGGCAGCATGTGGTCCAGCGGGGAGGTTTTATCGCAGCACTGGTCGATGTCGAAGAACGCGGCGCCCGGGATGTGCCTCTCCTTGAACTCCCTTTTGGCGTTTCTCCCCATTTTGGGCAAATACCACGAGCTGTCCAGGACGCGCATTTTCCCCCGAGTCGTTAATGCGTCCGCGAGCCATTTGGTGCTGACCAGAGCTCGAGCTTGCAGCGCCATGGTCGGTCCCGCAGAGGAGAGTGAGCCGCTTGTGTCAGCTGGGGTCGGGAGTCGGACCTCAGAAGAGGGTGGAACGCGACAGAAGGTGTAAAGGTAAAAGCAGCTATCCAAAGTCTTTATTTACCCTGCGGCAGTTTCTGTAAAACACATAAAACTATTGAATTTTAAGAAAAGCTTCTTAGCCAAATTTTACCGAAACACATTTTTAAAGTTCGGGAATGATATTCCCACAATGTTTGCCTTGCTTCTATTTATTGTGTATTATTTATTATTGTTCAGTAATAAATAATACATCTTGACAAGACCAGCATAAAAGAGACAGCATATTAGTAGTAGTATTCGTATTAGTAATATTAGTAATAGTAGTAGCCGCGTTACTTTGGCTAGCGAGGTTGCGATTGTTATTGTTGGGTAGGAACTAATTGGTCATCAGCTGTTGTGCGGGGAGCTGCTTTCAGTGAGCACACGCGAGGAAGCTGTCGGACTCGCATGCTTGTTTGGTGGTTCTAAAGCGGCTTACTTTAGATGTAGTTTGGATACAGTGCAACAAACCAGACATTGATAATTGGAGATGTCAGCGTCATTGATCAGGAGAGGCCTGGAGCTGCTGAGCGACGATATTAAAGGTCAGTTTAACCTGTTAGCTTGTTACGATGCTAACATTAGCGGTGGAGCTAATTTGAGGCTAAGAGCTGATTTTTTTTTTTTTAATTTACTCTAGGTGAAATTAAGTTTTAAATAATGTTTTATGACAAATTAATTGAAATATTTAGCATTCAGTCAGAAATAAAACCTTTTTGAAAGTGTGTTTTAAACTGTTGAGCAGTCAGTGGTGCAGTTGACAAAACCGCAATGCTTTCAATAATTATGCAATATTTTGTTGTGGCTGTCTTTACTATATAAAACCAACATACAAGGAACTAAATCATCTTAGTAGTGTTGAGGACATGTTCCATCCTAATCTGACATTTCTGTGGCTTCTTCCAGACAGCAGTCAAGAGAAGAAGAAGAAGAAGAAGCAGACCCCCAGTTCGGCCACAGTGATGGATCTGATCAGCACCAAGCGGCAGGGGGTCACCAAACAGGTCAAGAGGCTGCAGGGCCGCCTCGGGCCCGGGAAAAGCAAGGCCACAGTCAAAGACAAGCGGATCCGATCAGCAGTGGGTCAGAATGTGCTTTCGTACCTCAGTTGATATTAACCATTTGTGTCCAGAGTCAGGATTAGCTGTAGGTTACACAGCTGGTGTCTCAAACACTGTGGAGAAAAGAATTGTCCTGGCTACTTGTCTTCTATGTCCATCATATTTTTATGGTACTATGTAAAAAGAAGAGGTTTAAATTATTATTATTATTTGTACTTTTGCAGAGGATTTTAGGAAAAACCAGCCAAAGAGCCAGCTGAGCGCCAATCTGAAGTACTTTTTGGAATCAACGGTCAAAGCTGAAGCCCTTGATGCAAAGAAGGTAATGACGAGTTTATGTGTAAATTTTTGTTTACACATAAACAAAAATTAACCAAATAATGCTGAAATATCAGATTAAATTATCACAGGGATCGTTCATGTCCTGAAAACCATGTTCATGGCCAAAATTAGTCTGACACTGATTCCTTTATTTCTTCAGCTTAATTTATTTATTGAAAAATTTAAATGTCATTTGAAAGCATTTTATAAGGAAACTGAATAAATGTACAATGAATGAATCAATGTTTGTGTTTTCAGTATTCTTTCACATAAGTAAAGAAACCATGATATTTGATGCCTGCACACACGATTGATCCTTTTTTTTTCCTTCTTTTGGTGTGACTCAGATTTTGAAGCACAGTAGAGGGAGGCAGTCAAGAAATCGCCCGGTCCAAGCCGTGAAAAAGGCCAGGGAGCCTCAGTCGTTGTTCACGGAGGAGGAGTTCCTGCAGTTCCAGAGGGAATACTTTGGCAGGACTGTGGAGGAAAAGAAATGACACCAACTCCGAGGGGAAACATCAAAAAAGGACGCAAGCCACGGAGAAAGCAGCCGGACTGTGTGGATCAAAGTGGATTTTTCAGTGAGACTGCACTAGAATTTAATTCCACTGCACTCCACAGAAATACTTTACACAGTAATACACCCTCCCTATTTAGAGGTGGGGTGTACAGGTTTATTAGATCATATTTCAAAACGTACTGTGGAAAACAGTAGTGGATGATTTGTGCACATTATGCTTTTCTAATTAAAAAATGATGACGAAAACATGTTTGAGTTCAAATACTTGGCACAAAATTACAGTAACAGCATCTCTTTGTGTTGTACTTAAGAGCGCTGATGGTGTATTTATACAGGTGAGCGGACAGACCGAACACAGCAGACGGCTGTGCATTAGACGAGTAACGAAAGTGTAGCTTTACGGACGAACCTGAACATTTGTTTCACATCATCCCGGTCTCAACAAATGGGTCGCGAAGCACGTTGTGGCGGCACGTAGCTGGTAGATGTGTTTCTGTGTGTGACAAATTAAGGTGTCAAATCCCGTCGCTAACATGAACACAAAAGCTATAAATGTCTGGGCAAGGTGAGAGTTCATCTATTGAACTGACTGAAGATGAACACATAGACCAAAAACTGGACTATGGATATTTTACCAATGTTTTATCTTTTTTTTTTTTTATCAGATTACTCGATTAATCGATAGATTACTTGATTACTAAAATATTCATTTACAACAACTTTAACCGGAACATATGAACTGTTTAAGAAAAAGCCTGTACTGTTTATCCAACCTGTTGAATAAACGGTACAACTCACTACATACCAGAGTAATTACCGCCTTTGTATCGGGAGATGCTGACAAAATCAAGCCTACCATGGCTTTGTAAGGAACATCATAAGAGGGATGGTCATCTGAACAGATGCAGTCGGGTTAGCCAAGTGTTTGACGAGACACAAAGAAAAATTCATAATGACTTTAAGAAGCTTTTAATTGTTTTCCCTCACAAATCCTGGAGAAATGCAGCTTAGCTGCTGCATTTCTAACATTCCAGAGAACTTGAATCTGAATGCTGTGAAGAAGTGCATTTTCTTTCTGAAATAAAATCCAAGATGTAAACAAAAAAGGAAAAAAAAACATGAAACGAATGTTCAGATGGGTCTTTTCCAGGCCCACAGATTCTCAGCTTGTGGTTCGGATATGAAACGTTGCTTCACTCAGAGCCAAGAGAGGCGTTTTGGTTCTTTGGTCACGCCCTTTAATCCGTTAAAATGTTATATTCTTCTACGTCAAATGTCCCCACATGAGACAAAGTCAGTTTTAACTCAGAACAACAAGATCCTGCAGGCTGCACCATGGAGCAGGTGAGAGAATTTAATTTTTTTCAGAATTTGAACAAGAGAGTAAAAGTTAAAAAATATAAATAAATATCTACTGGCGCTTTTAAAGCCTCGAAGGTGTCAATTTGGTCATGAATACCTAACAGTGTCATATTATTACGCGATTAAAATTTATTCCAGATCCGTTTTGATGCAGCTTTTCATTTGTACATGAAATTTTTTTTCATGTACAAATGCTCTCAGAAACAGTTTGGCTAAAATATATTCTTTTGCTTTAAAGCTACACTTTTAAAGGTTTCTTACGCAAATCAGAAGATGATATTTAAATGTTTGAATGACGTTTCTGTCCGACTCAGAAAACAAAAAAACCTTCGCACAAACAAATTGAACAAAAAAATGTGACGGTGAGAAAAAATATGTCCCGTACCAAAACATACAAAATAACACTTATTACGCATGTTTTCAGAGTTACGAAGGCTTTTAAAGGCACCTTCCATCACACATTGAAAGAACATCTAACTTTTTCATAAATGTGAAGTTTGTATTATAATACTTCATATAATAAATAATTATTCTGAACTCATTTTTTAAACCCACCAACTTTTCACACTGAACTTCTCCAGGCATTTGTTACTATAAACAAAATAATAACAATAATAATAATAATAGTAATAATAAATTGGTAACTATGTTTATCTTATGAAATCCTGTCATAAGTGTTTGAAACTAAAAGTGAAAGTATTAAATCTGGATGTACCAGATAGACGGTGAATCTTGTCGGTCGAGCCGTGCAGGATTGTTTCTGTTGTCCGTTGGCCTCTAAACGTTCCACGACACGCCTGGATGTGTTTTGTGAAAGACTCCTGGCTTGTTTATGTTTCTGAAATCTACTCCCAAAAATGTGCAAAGCTAGTTGAGAAACCGCTTTTACAAGCGCTTATGTAACTGCATTCGATCACGTCAACCGAATAAATAAATTGGCCTTTGCAAATAAATCATTTATTTGCAAAACTTGGAACTTTGTGAAAGGCCAAAGTTAGTGTCATGGGTTGCATGCCAGACAATTAAAGGCTCCAATTAACAGTGCATCCTTCTGCGGCATATTCCAGAGAAGCCTAATCCAGTCAGGTTTTTAACCGCAGCAAGACTTTAAGAGAAAAAACAAATTAACACTTACCTAGAATTTCCTTAATAAAGACTTTATATCTTCACTCAGTCATAACATTATGGCTGAACAGGTGGAAAACCTGGAAGAATTTCCTTGTACTTGTATTGCTCTACACTGGTTTAGCTCTATTGTTAACATTTGTCAGTTCTAAATTTGAATGAACAAAGACAAGGTGGGGTTCCTCAGGGCTCCGTTATCAGGACACATTTGTTCAGGGTCTGTTTAGGGCTCGTTTAAAACAGGATTTTTGTTCACTGTCGCTCATGCCTTGCCATTTGCAGCCTCCTGTTCCTCTCCCGAGGAAGATACACCTTCAGTCTCGATCCGTCGATGAAGAGTGGCTGAAATGTGATCCTACTCCACCTCAGTCTCAGGTTTGAAAGAGAAGAAATCTTCAAATTCATACTTCGACGCAGCAGTGTCGGTCATTCCCATGAATGTTGACGATCGATACACTGCTAAAAGTCTTTCGCCGACAAGGTGACGTCTGTTTTTGTGTGTCGTCAACTCAGAACGGTTCAGAGGACTCCACTCCTCCACCGGTGCCTTTGCGCACGAATGTCAGAAGACAATATTCTGTGCCATATGAAAGCATCAGAGCGCAAGTCCAGGTACACAGGTTATTATATTTTTTGAGAAATATTTATATTATTTGAGTAGTGTGGAGAATACCTTTTTTTTTCCCTCCTTCAAAGGTGGATGAGGAGTTCTTTAAGCCCCGACCTCCTCCGCTGCCGGCCAAGCCGCCACCAAAACAGCTTATACAGGAACCTCTTTACCTGGAAATTATCCAGGTAATTACAAAAAAAAAACAAAAAAAAAAAACTCTTTCAATGTATTGATGTCGGACGCGATTGGAAACTTCGAGTGATGGTACGATGTATTTTTTTTGTCTCCTACAAGGATGAAACGTCCTCTGACGAGGAGATGACACGTGAGTATGAAGCCTCAGTTATTTCTGCTGTTTTGAAAAAAGACTCATGTGCTGAACTGGGATCTTGTTGACTGCAGCATGGAAAGAAACGCTTGAAGATCTCCAGCGTCGAGGATTCACGGAGACAAGGCAAGTGCATAATGCTGGTTTTGAGTGGACACAATTATGCTAAAGCTGGTGCCGTAAGAAGTCTTGGTGCATTGTGGGATTTTTGGAAGGTAATCTGTGGACTTTTTAAATGACCAACAATAGTGACTGACCCAAAGACCCAGAAAGCTGATCAGGTGTTGTTCCCTCAAATTAACTAAGCAACCCCTTCAAAAAGTCTAGTTTAATAGGGACGTGCGTATTTATTACCTCTTTATTTCAAAGGGTTTTTTTGGCTTCAATGACGTTTATTTGAAAATCCTACGACAGGAACGTAGGTAATGAGAGAGGATACGCAGCAAAGGTCACCAGACCCCGAATGAAACCGGCGACGGCCGCGTCAAGGACAAAGGCCTTCTTGTGAGAAACCAAATTTTAACGATAGACAAAAAAAACCTGACAAAGATATTTTTCAATTCATATGTCAGTGAAAAAACCGATAGCGACACCCAGTGCTGGGTATCACTATCCCTAATGCACTAATCATTACGTAATAGTTCCACTAACACTAAAGCGCTATGCCAAGATGATATTTAGTGGAAGCTCAAGCTAACACACTATGCAAGATGATATTTAGTGGAAGCTCAAGCTAACACACTAAATTCAACCACATCAATACGCACTAGATGTCTGTGACGCAGCGTGTGCTACAATATGGCATCTCACGTTCATTCGGGTCAAATTTGTGGTCCGTCCATCCATCCATTTTCTTCTTGTCCCCAGTGGGGTTGGGAGGGGTGCTGGTGCCTATCTCCAGCGAACATTGTTGCGCAGGAAAATACATCATACCCCTCGTCCCCGGCGACAGCCAAAACCTCAACATGGAGGTAAAACCTTATGAAACAGAAGATTTACAAAACAGCCACGTAAATCTGTGCTTTCCAATGTATCTGGAAAAATGAATTTAGTGTAACTTAGCAGATACTACAAATTTCTAAATAACAAATTAGCTGCGCTATTGGCAAGCCAGCTAATAGCGCAGGTTGATGTTTCACCTGCATCACACAAGTCACATTAATATTTCAAAATTAACCTTGAAATATTTGAAAATGTAAAAGTGTCGATTCTTGAAAATAAATAAATATTTCTGACAAAAAAAAAAAATTCTTTTAAAAATCTTAGGATAATCAATGCCAAAGCTGAAAAGCTGTATAAGGCCATTCAGAGGTACATCCAGCTGACTTCTAAACATGGCGACGATCTCAAGTCACACATCAAAGAGCTGAACAGCATTTCTGTCAATTTGGACAAGGTGAGGAAATCTTCATGGCGACAGAGAGTAAAAATTATTCTAATGAATAAAAATTCATTAGAATTTGATTGAGCTGCCTGAAAGTTTAAAACTTGATCTGGATTCCTTTAAGTTTGCAAAAAACACAAAGATCGCCGGCATCACTGGAGGAGCGTCAACAGCAGCAGGAGGAGTGGCAGCTGCCGCCGGGGTCATCCTGGCCCCTTTCACCGCGGGAGCCTCGCTGGCCCTCACCGTTGTTGGGGCCGGAGTGGCTGCAGCCGGCGGCGTCACCGGGGCGTCAGCAGCCATCGCAAACAAGGTAACACGAAGTCTAAACCTCACACAATGACAGAGTTCTGATTAGTGTGTGTTGAAATATTGTATATCGGATGTGCACTTGAGTAAAATATAATTTGTCGTCTCATCTCTCTCTGATTTATAACGACACCTGGGTGTCCATCAATCATAAAATCGCGCAAATGGAAATTCAGAAAATACATTCGCTCAAAGGAAATGCATGTTCATTTTGACAAAACTCCCATTCTTCGAAAAAAAAAAAAAGGTTTTTGAAATATATATTTTTTTAGCCATACCCAAATAGATATATTTGGCAGATCTGCAATGGAAACATATTTTTTCGCATCACACTAGTCACGTGATCAAAAGCCGGATGTTACTGCTGACCGAAACGTCAAAGAAGACAACAGGAAGTAGCAGTGGTTTGTTTTTGTTTCTCAGACAATGAGCAGCTGGCTCCACCTGACAGCATCACACAATTCCTGAAAAGTACTGTCATTCCAAAGTGTTCAATCCATAGCTTTTCTGTAAAGTGACTTATTTTATAGAACTAAAATTTTTCCCAAAACACGGCATGTGTAGCCCCTCCCAAATATAAGAGACTTGTTGCTCCAATGCCTGAATAAAGACGCCAACGTCTCTTCTGATTGGCTGATAGTTGATAAACTATGGCTCAATTATCTTATGTAACTGTTTATATTCATCTCTGTCATGATTTTGAATAACTTATCACATGAGCAAAAGTATTCACTTGTGGTTTTAATTGAATTTCTCAATAAAAAGAAACACCACTATTGTGAAATTGTGATTTTTTTTCGACATTAGCAGGAGATTTGCACACATTTGTAATGGAAATGAAGCTACTGCTCCTCATTTTTACAGAAATTTAATAAAGCACTTTATATTTTACCAAAGACATACTATTTGACACCATTACATCAAATAAAAAATATTAACGCAGCGTCACACAACCAGCCGTCACTGCTTTAGTTCAAACCTTTTCTATAACGACTTCTAAATTTTTTTTTTCCAGGCGAATTTAAATCAAGACAAGAAGAAAATCGACAAAACGTTAAACGACTTTAGCGTCCTGTATGAAGACATCCTGACTTGCCTGAAGTTCATCAACGAAGGCATGGACCTCCTGAAGCAGCACGGCGTGACTCTTCTCAACCAAACCATGATGGACTCGAAGGCGGCGGCCTGCGCGGTGCAGCTTGCCACCGGGGAGGCGAGCGCCATGGCCTCGGAGAAGAGCAGCAACGCTTGGGGGATGCTGAAAGGCTTCGGCATCGGCATGGACTTCTACTTCACCTCAGACAAGGACGGGCAGAAGCTGAAGAAAGGCCTCGAGTCGAAGCTCGCTCATAAACTCCGCAAACTCGTGGGAGACCTGGATACTGGTGTGAACGAGCTCTTGAAAATAAATGAGGTGTTCAGTAAGCACGTTGATTGACAGTGTTTCGTTTCTTCCTTTTCTGTTCGAAGACCAGTGCAGGTCGAGGTTCACCGTTGGGATGAAAATAATGTTGAACCAGCTTAGAATTTTCAGACAAGATCGATATGATTGTTCATCCTACGAAACTGAGCTGTCATTTGCTTTCCTTTCGAGTTATTTTGTGATTTTTTTTTTTCCTGTGCTGTTACGAATTGTCTATTTAATAAAGTACGACAAAGATCAACACTGGACTGAGTCCTGCTTAATTTCTCGTTGTGAATGACGCCCGCTGTAGTGACCATGACATTTGCTCTTTCAGTCACAAAAACTGGGTGTAGGACCTGTGATATGCTTTGCATTAAGTTTTCATTAACCAAAGCATTGCGCTAATTGAACTTGGAAATATAAATTTGCTTACTGGAAACACAGCAGTTTCGAAAAATGTCTAGAAGAGTTTGTGCTGGGATCACTTGGTGTTTTTTTTTTTTTAATTTATTTTATTTCATTTTATTTTGTTTGATCTTTTTGGCCGTATTGAAATTTGCTAAACTGCAAACGAAACCCTTTATTTTGCGTCACACGAGTCACATGACCAACAGCTACTAGTGAAAACCACAAAGTAGATGACAGGAAATAACCTTCTTGGTGGTTTGTAGTTTTGTTTTGTTTTTTTTTTTCTGAGGGGCCGGGGGTTTTCTGACAACGTCCAGTGTCTCCACCACGCTCTCACAGCATCACACAATTCTTAAAAAGTTGTCATTTCAATGTTCACGTGGGATTTTCGTTTCATTTCTTAATGAACGGAAACACCGTATCTGCAAAACTGTGTTTTCCCTGCATTAGAGAGCAGGGAGGATTAGTCAGTCAGAAAATTAGTTGTTAATATTCTGATCCAACGGTTCAGGATTGTGTGAGACTTTTCTTTTCAGGCATTTTGTTTTTCCAGTCACACCCTTTAATCTCTTCAAATTCATCATGCTGGTATGTCAAAATGCACCCAGTGCATACGAGTTGAGCTCCATTCAGATCAGCCGGACACTGCAGCCTTCATCATGGAACAGGTGAGAAACTATTTTTTATTTTATTTTTCACAGAATGATAGGCATAAAATGTTTTACAGATTCAGTTTTCGTCATGAATGCATGCAAGCGCCATAATCTCACAAAACTTAAAATTAATTCTAGCAGATGGACTGGGTTCGGTTTCAAGTTTTGGCAACGAGGGGGGAAACTAAAATGCAGATTTTATTAGTTCTTTTTCATTTCCATGCTACCTCAGAAAACATTTGGCTCAAAAATATTATTTTGCTTTAAAACTATTCTTTTAGAGAGTTCTTGAACTTCTTGCACAAATCAGTGTGTGGTGTCATTGCAACACCAAATTATCCAATGCTTTGCACCGAACAGAAAAAAAACGTTCACAAAATTCAATTTAACAAAAAAATGTGACGTTCAAAGCACTACTTTCTGCTCGTGTTGGTTTTTCTGAGGTCAAGAAGACATGTAATTTTGTCACCACTCTATTTTTAATCTCTATATATTGCATGAAGTATTTGTGATTATTAAAATATACAAATTCAGTTAATAAAATCATTAAGAGCCACCATCTGAACTTTTTAAGACCACCATCTTTTCACATTGAGACATTTCTGATTCGCTTCCGTGTATAAGGGAAAAAACTGAAGCAAATCAGTTTATTTTATTTTTTTTTTAATCAAAAAACTGATAAAAAATGGAGACGGTGAAATAATTTGTTTACCTTACATGACTGTCTAATCTTTCTTGCATAGCTTTCAGTCAAACTAAAAGTGAAAGTATCAAATCTGGACGAACCGGCTAAACAACAAATCTCGCTGCACGAGCCGTACCAGATATTGGTTTCAGATTTGTTTTTAAGACTCAAGAAATGTGCCAAAGTTGAGAAATTACTTGTTTAAAACTCTTACAGTTGAAAACGCATGTTCACATCCAGCCAATGAGACGACATGTGCACATTTTGAAATTTCAATTGCTTTTAGTTATTTGGAAGCAATACGTTTGGAAAGATAATGATCAACCAAATGTTCTGAATTTGAAGAAAGTTACAAAAGAATATCTACCTTCAAGCCTCCATTTTTGGAGCACATTTATTTGGGGTTTGATTGCTCTTTCTGAGAATATGCAGCGTTGCTACATTTCCCACATGATGATGACACACACAGAGTTACATTTCTTTGTTACTTCAGTCCCTAAGTCTGTCCATCAAATCTTCGAGTGGTTAGAGATGTATAAAAACCTAATGCAGAAAATGCTGACGTTAGCATTCCTCACAAATGCAAGTTTAGAGACCAACGTCAAATAAGAAGAAAAACCACCTGGACTCAAACCTGTTAAGTTTTTGTTGACAAAAATAACGGTACATACCTTTATTTTCAACCCGTTGAGATTATTATTGTTGTATTTTTATTGAACTCTCACTAATTAAAATAAATATATATATATAAGACTGCCCTGCAGACAGATGGTCTGATAAACACTGTTCAGTTGGGGACTGAAATCGTCACGTTTGTTACATTTTCACCTTGCGTGGTTGTTTTTCACGCTGCACTGTGTCAAACAACCCCAAACGTTTTGACAAAACCTGACTACCCTCCTCGCCTGCAACCAAAACCACTGGCGCAAACGACATGAAAACCTCTTGAGAAGACACTGAATGCATTTTCCTTCTTCAGAAAATGTAAACAGGAATTGAACAGTGTGAGATTATAGTGGTTGTAGAATTTCTCTTTCTTCTTTGGCAAAAGACCACAAGCCATTTTTCCCTCTGGCTTGATTTCCACTTGGTTTTGGTTTTATTTACCCAGGAAGCTTTTGCGTCTTAGTTCACTTCCTGTTTTTGGAGCGGTCTCCAGGTCCGCTTGCCGTTCGCATTTCAAACCCAAACAGAGTTCACGTCAACAGAGCTGAGGCTTAGGTTTTTAGGCGGACCAGAGTTAGATTAAGGATTCACTCCACACCCCCCAAACGAACCAGACATTCCTGGCAAACGAACCAGAGTTCAATTAAAGTGGACTAAAAGGCTGGTGCGAATGCACCCCGTAGAAACTGTGGACTCGTTTAAATCATGAATTTTGTTGACTGTGACATACCCGGAAGGGCAGTAGATTATTTTATCTGTTGATTTCCAGAATGTGTCAATTTATTTGTTCTTACTTCAAACTTGAAAGTTTCCTTTAATAACTTGTTTAAAAGTCTTTCTTAACTTCATTGTGTTTTCCTTTTAATTTAGTTTTATTCCCTCTGTAAATTTTATGAATGGGGCTGTACAAATGTCCTTGGCCTGCCACGCCTTACCTTTTGCAGTCTCCTGTTTCTCTTCAGAGGAACTGGAATGGCCTTCACACACGAACCCTTGATGAAGACGAGTGGCTGAGATGTGACCCTCCTCCATCTGAGGTTTGAAAGAGAAGAAATCTTTGAATTCATACTTCTATGCAGTAGTGCGAGTCATTACTAGAAATCTTTGGAATGAAATTCTTTGATCCGACGAGGCGACGTTCGTTTTTTTTTTTTGTTTTTTTTGTGTTTGGTCAACACAGAATGGTTCGGGGGACTCCTCTCCTCCACCGGTGATCTCACAAGCGAATGTCAGCAGAAAAGACTCTGAACAAGACCAAACCATGAACGTCAGAGAGCTGGTCAAGGTACACGTTTGCTTTCTTGTTGTTTGGTCTTATGTGTGTTGAGTTGAGCTGAGTTGTTGGTTTTGCTCCATGTGGAATTTGTTACGTCTTAGAAAAGCTATCACAACACACAGCCTTTCCAAGTGCACACGGAGGAACATGAGCCAAGCACACGTGTGCTGAAAAAGTTCAGAAGCTTTGTAAGAAGCTGTGTTGCGAGAGCACAAGAAACTCAATGGCAAGAACTGACTCAGTCGTCGGACTCAACTCTTCCATTTTTTGCCAGGCTTTTAACGACTGTTACCAACAACGTCCTCCGTTGCTGTCCAGGCCGCCGAGCAAGCAGGCCCCAAAGAAAATGATAAAACACGTGAGCATTTTCAACATCAGTAGAGCCTTCAGTGTTTCAGTAGATCCTCCAAATGGAGCCTTGACGTTTTGCTGTGACTCTGTACGCAGGACGACTCGTCTGTCTCCTTCAAGCCAATGACACGTGAGTGAAATGACTGAAATGATTTACCATCCGATGTGACGAGAAATCATTTTGTTGTCTCTTCATAATCATGCTACTGGACCAAAAGGGCATCATGCTCATTATCAATGAAAACAAGGCAGAATTTAAAGCTTTCAGGTAATAATTTACAAATGAGGCAATCTACGGAGGAGATTTAAGCATGCCTGTTTATTTCAGTAACTAATCAAATACTCCACCAATTCAAATTATTAAGAGAAATATACAAGTATTAGTAGTCGCAACTTGCTACTCACTTAAAAACAAAAAACAGAGGTTCATGTTTTTGAAGCGTACAAAGCAGAAGGGGCAAACTTGATCTGAAGGCCTTTATTGCTCAACAGTTTTTGTGAATTTGCAGCATGGGACGACGTTATGAGGAACCTCAAGCTTAAAGAATTATCCAACAAACAGTAAGTAGACTATTGCATCCCGTGTTCTGTTATATGCTCTGCCTGTATTTTCAATGGTTCAGATGTTTTAACTCCCATCTTTCTGAGCTGAACATGTTCAAAGTCGTCAGATATTCTTGTAATGTTCCAGGGTCATCAATGTTCAAGCTGGGCATCTGTACAAAGGAATCCAGACTTACATCCAACTAATGTCGAGACGTGATGGGAAACTTAAAGAGCTCATCTCGGAGTTCCACAGCATCGCTGACAACTTGGACAAGGTAATGTTACACAATGCCATTCTGAACGTCCAGATGTCTCTCTCTTGTTGAAGTGGACGTCTGTTGACTTGTGGCTGAGCTGAGTTCGTTGTGTCACGTGAGAACGATTGTGCTCCCAGGTTTCAAAGGGAACAAAGATCGCCGGCATCACTGGAGGAGCGTCAACAGCAGCAGGAGGAGTGGCAGCTGCCGCCGGGGTCATCCTGGCCCCTTTCACCGCGGGAGCCTCGCTGGCCCTCACCGTTGTTGGGGCCGGAGTGGCTGCAGCCGGCGGCGTCACCGGGGCGTCAGCAGCCATCGCAAACAAGGTAACACGAAGACGCTTACTCAGGACTTTCATACTTTCACTTAAGTTCCACATTGTTAGTGAATTATTTAATAGGTTCAGCTAACTCTCATTTTCCCAAATCTTTTCCTTAACCTCAATTTTCCAATCATTTTTTGTAGCCATTAGCTTGTTTTGCATTACTGTGGATGAACATGCTCCACTCACAGAATGACTTTTAACTCGCAACTAGAGTCGCTAGTTAATAAAATGACGCGACTCAAGGGAAGTTAATAAATATAAGGATTATTTTAAATGCAACAAACACAATTTCTGAACTTCTAACATCTGTTTTTTTCAGGCTAATCTAAATCAAGACAAAAAGAAAATTGAGAGAACCCTTCAGGAGTTCAAAGAGACTCATAAAGAAATCCTAACATGCCTGAAGTTCATTAACAAGGGCATGAACCTGCTGAAGATCGACGGTGTGTCTGCTCTCAAAGTCATGGTGGACAAAAACGAGATGGTTTCAAAGGAGGCAGCCTCTGCCGTGCAGCTGACTGTTAGGAGAGCGAGTTGCATGGATTCAGAGAAGAGCAACAACGTTTCCAGCCTGCTGGACGGCTTCGCACTCGGCATGGAAAGCTACTTCAACAAAGATGGACAGACGGTGAAGAAAAGGCTCGCGTCGCAGCTCGCCGCAAATATCCGAAAACTAGCAAACAACCTTGCCTCTGGTCTGGAAGAGCTTCGTGAGATAAAGGATGTGTTCGGGAGCGTTTGAAAGATAAATCTTGTACCTTTTTGAAGTTGCGGTTTCTGACAAGCACAAGGTAGAAAAAGGTTATGGTTCAACTTGGGGGTTTTTCCAGGTACATGCAATATTTAAAAATGCTTAATCAGCCTATATGTGATGATTGTAAACACTAGGAAAAAAGCTTGTATTTTCTTTTCCTTGGTATATTGTTTTCTTTGGTATTTCATGTTATTTTTATGATTGATAAAGTTCTGCAGTCAAGGATGACATATGTTAGAATGAGTGTCGCTTATTTGGTGTCTGTGTTCAGGCTGGTTTTATGGTCTTGTACAGTTTTACTTTGTTCTAAGGAAGGTTTCAATACTGTCTTTTTTTTTTTTTTTTTACATATGTTACATATTACATATCTATGAATAATCGCTTTCCTTCATCGCATTTTGTCTTTGGTACCTCCAGGGGGCAGCCCAGTTCTCAGCTCTGCCGACCACTTCTTCTTTTTTATTCTTTTCAATGATGGCAGATCCCAAGAAACTTCAGGGTGAACACCGCCATCTACTGGACATTAATGTGAAGCGGCATTAACTCGCATCGATTACACTCAGTTTTAATTTTGTATCACGAAGCTTCGAGTCTGAAGACGATGACGTTGAGGTTTTGTTTGAAGAAACTGGAAAACCGCACACAAACAGAAAACCACCCAACTTAATAATAATAAAACAAAACGTATCTCAAAACAAATTTATCTCTATAAAAATAGTTTTATTTT